>CATIWK010400731.1:0-10816 GCA_949634005.1 Mallotus japonicus
TATCTGTCTTGTTTTGGATTTTAGTTTGGGTGTATTGGGTGAATCTGCTGATTCGGGTTAGTTCCAAAACAAGATGGGTTTTTCCTGGATTTATTATAATTTTTTAGTTTTAATAATATTATTTGATTATCAAAAAAAAAAAACCATCAAATATATTATTTAATTTAAAAAATATATTTAAATTCTTTTTTAATTCTCTTATAGAAGATTTATATATATATATATACATATAAACTCAATCATGAGCGAATTTAACCATTAAATATATCATTTAATTTTAAAGAATATCTCGATTCTAAAAATCTCATTCATTTGATGGTTAAATTCTCTCGATGATCAAGTTGTTAATTTTTTTTTCATTTGTGAGAAAATAAAAAAATAATTGAAAAAAAATTCTTTTGAAAATGATCTTATAGTAATTTTAAAAATATTTCCATTTCGTATTCTAAAAAAAAAAAAAATTTCCATTTCGATGAGGTTCAAAATGGCAAATCGTGAGATCTTAGTTCATTTTTTTTAACCCTAATAATTTAATTTACATGTAACTATAACATATTGCACAATCTATTTTAAACTTTTGAGTTATTGCACATTCTATTTTAAAATTAGATTTTTTTGAACAACTAACTTAAATTGGTAAGTTTCATGGCTGGAAATGAGAGAGTGAGAGAGGTTGGAAGACTGAACCTTACTCTTAACTAAATATCTTGATTTCGTAATATGATGTTTTACCATTCATTTTAAGCGGATTAGACTCTATTTTAAATTTAGATAGTTACTATAAAATATAAAATTTAGATCAAATTACTTCAAAATAAAAGTGGGGATATATTGATAAAATTTACTAAAGTTTTATGGTGAATCAACCTATTGAGCCTAAACATTAAATATGAAAAATTAAGACTCCATCCTTTGACTTTTACACAAATTTAGAAAATATATAAAATTTATAAACCAAATACAAATAGAGATAAAAATAAATAAACAAATAAAAATGGAGAAAATCCCATTCTTTGTATAGTAACTATTGTTATTCAAAATTACAAAGTCGGGTGTTAAAAAAGACTATTCCGAGGATCTATCTCTATTATTTGAAATTCTCCAAAACTCATAGCAATTCTATATGCTATATTTCTGAACTTCACTTTAATTAGAATTAGACCCCTAACTAATTCATAATATTTTTTTCCTGCAAAGTTAGATTAATTTTTTTTTTTTTAAAGAAAAAGGCCCATCTTCCTTAAGTCAACCAACTATATATATATAGTGATGTAGAAGGAAGAAAGGAGCATCAAAAATCAAAATTTGGAAAATCATTCTGTGTACATGCAGCAATTCTTAAATCTGTTAACTCATGTATCGTTCCAAACTGTAAATGTTGAAGCTCCATGACAAACAGCCATATTGGTAGATCTTGGAGCAAGTGTAGGGACAGCAGTTGGCACCCAGTTGTTACATGTTGAACCTTGATCGTATGTGCTACCCTTTACCACACCACCACCTGATGATTGCTGTGTAAGATAGTACAAGTTTCTTGCATGATATGGATCCGATGAACCAAACACATTCTCATAACTAAGTGCCTTTACTTCTCCATGATCTCCAAACCCATTCCCATGATTTTGATTCCCATCATTATTGTTAGCTATAACTGTAGCTAATGGCATTGCATACCCACCACCACCCCCATTGCTTCCATACCCCATTCCTTGATTGCTCCCATCACCTCCATTGCCATACACTACTGAATTAGACCCTGAACTATGCTCCATTGAAGAAGAATCCATGCCCATTAGATTATGCAGACCAGATGGCTGAAAGAAATTATGGGTGTTTCCCAGTTGTAGTTGATGAATATCTTGAAAGCTGCTGTGGCTTGTGTGATCAGTGTCCTGTTCTTGCTTGCACCAAAGCCTCTGTCCATATGGATAATGCATGCCATAAGGCTGATGATTATGATGTTGAAATGCTAGAGTAGGCCATCCGTGACCATAGCCGCTGATACCATCAGTTAGCTGTGAACTTATATTGTCAGTAGTGTCTGTTCTTTGCCTGTGATCAACAGTCATATCTGCCTGTTCAACTTCTTTTAGTCGCTTTGCTGCTCCACCAATTGGCAATGTGCTGCTCTCGAGGATGCTGTTAACATCATATCTGCTCATGTCGAAGTTTGTTACAGCATTCAGTCCACGAAATTTTATGGCTGCTATATCATAGGCTTCTGCTGCTTCCTCTTGGGTGCCTGCGAGGTAAATTAAAGAACAATCATCACCAATAAATTTAAAAAGAACCAAATCTATATAAATTCTACTGCATTTGCCATGCATTTTTTTTATTAGCAATAAAGAAATTCATTAATTTTACTTGAAGTAGCACCTAAAGTGAAAAAGAGCAAATATTAATTAAACTTACTAAAAGTTCCTAGATAAAGGTCCTTGTTTCCTGCTACTCTGCCAATCCTTGCTTGCCATCTTCCATGCTGATGGTGTCTAAGAGATGGATATAAAAATAATTAGCATAATGCATATAAACTTATTAAAATGGATAAATTCTATATATGGCCAACATCAAATATGATTGCCCCTTTTTGATCTAGAATATGGCAAAGATGTGTGTGTGTGTATATATATATATATAATTGTTTCATGGTTTTACCATTTACGTGAAATAATATGCACAAATGATTTTAGTTGGTTACATACTTTATGATTTTAACAAATAATTCCTAAAGTGACAATATTTCATTGAAAAATTATTGGGTTTTTGTTTTTTTTTTTTTTTTTTTTAAAAAAATAAATCCTATCATTGAACAAAATCCTTGATCATACCCCACCAAAAAATTGAACTAAGAAAAAAAATTATAGAACACAAAAACAGCAAGAAATTGACAAAATTACGAACCATTAGCATGGGACATTAGGAAATTAATAAAGTAGTCTCTAGCTAGCTAGGGAGGGAAATAAGATTAATCAATCACCTAGTCACTCCTCGATAGATGGATGCACCACGAGAAAAACCACTACTCTTCCTGCATTGAGCCAACATTTTTATATGTATACGTATGACTTTGTCAATTTTGTATGGTGAATTGAATAAAAGGTAGAAGAAGAAGAAGACAACGGCATTCTTAAGTACCTTCGCAAAGACGCAACATACTCTTGCCTAGTCATGTGCTTCATTTCCTCGATCTCCTTTTCATAGTTGCTAATCTGCATTTTAATTCACAAATAGCTTTCAATCAAACATTAAACAAGACCCACGTATCCATTAATCCTATTAGTTAGGGTGCATAATCCCCGTTATTAATGAAATGCTTTTGGGGAGCACAAGAGCTCAAATTATGTGAGATTTCAATATAATATTCCAAACATATCTCACCCCACTAATTATATATAATGTGTCACTTAATTAAAACTGCTGCATGTCAATGCAATTACCCACATTGTTCCATATCAATTTACCAAATTTTAATAAAGAAACATAACATTAAAAGAAGCAAACAAGAAAAGAAAGCAATGTTAATGATTCAAATTTCCCTAAAAAGTGAAGGAAAAAAAAAGGTAGAAACATACTGGAAAATTTGTCGTTGTAGTGGTACCCCAATACTTCAATGCTGCTAAATCATATGCTCTGGCTGCCTTTTCTTCTTTATCATATCCACCTATATATAACATACATATATTTAAATCAAACCAAAAAAAAAAGGCAAATTCTTACCTACACTACACTGGGTGTATATACACCTAGTTGTAGGATTTAAAACACAAGACACATGTTTTGTTCTTATTAATTCAGTTAATAATATTTGATGATGTGTCTTAAATTCTACCATTGAGTATAATACACTCAGGCAAGACTTTCCCCGAAGAAAATAATAATTCAAAATTAAACATAATCACATATAATATTTAAGCATTCTAAATTATTTGCCAATTTTTTTTCTTTTTAAAAAAAAAAGAAAAGGATCCTTACCCAGATAAACTTCAATGAGATTTAGCAAGCCCCACATCAAGATTTTTACAAAACATATCATCCAAAAGGGCAGCACACAAGTTAGTATAAAAATTGAAACACCATTAATCAATGAATAATGATTGATCAAAAGGAGCAGAATAGGGGAAAAAAAAACCTTATCATTGGTTTCATTTCTACAGAATCTGAGGATATGCAGATGTAATAATGTAGAGTTTGTTTATATATACATAATGTAAACCCATACCTTGCCTTCCCTTTCGAGTTTGTCCTTCTCTTCTGCAACTATTATCCCACAGATGTGCTTCATATCTACCTGTCCATCTATGTCTGCATAAAGCAAAACCCTAATATTATTACCACTTATTTGCCAACTAAAATGTAACAATAATAGGAAACAAAGTGCAATACAAACAGGAATCTTTCATGTCAAAAAAAAACACAGAAGAAGAAGAAAGATTCATTCATGGGTTATTAATAAATACCTTGTTACACCACGGTATATCGATGTTCTTTGTCCAAAAGTATCGATTGATTTTCTTGGAACTGCTTCAATAATGGCACCATTTTGGCTATCGATGCCAGATGTTGCTGCTGCTATTGGTGTTGTTGTCTTTTGCTGCTTGTTATTATCAGAAGAACAACTATGATCTCCGCTGTTGTTATTGCCTTCTCCATTCGCTGCAAGAAGTGGCAAAGGAGAACCTGATTGAGACCCAGTACTCATTGAAAGCGACAAACTTTGTGCACCACCGCCATTGTTCTTGGTTTCTTGCTGCTGTTGTGTCGGTGCTGGTTGGTTTCTTAACCAGGTCTTGATCATTGATAAACCAATAGAACTATTATTACTACCAGTATTGATACTATCAGAATCTTCATGACCGTTGCTTGTTCTATCATTTACTGTAGCCTGTTGCAAAGAGCAGTTCTGAAACATGTAGTCTCCAGTACTTGTATTATACATGGTATTGCAAGCAGGAAGTTTGTGCTCATGATTAGAAAGAGAATGGACACCGAGAAAGTTCTCTAACTTGGGTTGTTGGTTTTGATCGAGATGTTGGGGATTGCATGAAGTACCCATAAGCATAGAAAGGTCTGAGTTCGTTTTGTAGGCAGTATCTGTGTTCATGCCTAAACCCTTCATATGCCAATCTGTCAAAGCAAAGAAAAAAAAAATCATCAGTTCTGTACATTAAAAAAAAAATAAAGAACCCTTTAAACTGTTAAAAAATCAGAAGAAGTCGCTTTCAATCTGTTATTTTCTTTTCAGTGCACCGACGAGGCTTTTGAAGAACTGAATAAAGGGTTAGGGTTTAAGTACTTTTTGGTTTGAAAAATATCAGTCATAAATATCCGGTACAAACCTTGAGACTGATTGTTTCTGAAAGCTTCAAGAATACCAAAAGGAGGAGGGAGATTGAGAGAAGGAAGAGTTGAGTCAGAAGTGAGATCGAAACATTCCCCTGAGACATCGGGACCGGAGATTTGATCAGAGTGGTAATCTAAGCGAGAGGCTGTATTTTGAGAGTGATGATGATCAGATTGTGATGGTAGTTCTTGAGGGGAAAGAGAGAAGCCTAACCAGTTGTTCATGGAGGCCATATTTTTGGAGAACCCAGATACTGAGTTTGAGTATATTGAAGCAACAGTAATAGTGCTGTTAGGCAAGGAGAGGGATATATAATATGGATTATTAACTACTTCATGCAAGGATAGAAGTGAAGAAAGAAGCCATTAGCAGTAGAATAAAGAAGGAAGAAGAGGAAAGGTCAAGAAAAATACTGAAAAGAGAAAAAAATGATTCATCTAATTCGGAAACACATTAATGAAGATTCATATAAGATTAAGAGCTCTCTCTCTCTCTCTCTCTCTATCTGCCTGTCTCTTTCTTCCTCTCCTTTTCCTAGTCAAGGGCACTTGACATGAATCTTTTCACTCGACAACTTACAAATGAATACAGTACATGCTGGCCTTTATGGGCAGGACTGTACTTTTAATTTGCACGTAATTAGTATTTTTTTAATAGGAAGTTATAACCTACAATTCGATGAATTAAGAATAGTCATCCCCTTTAAATCGATATTGGCAGGAATCGACCTTTGTACCTCAGAATACCCTTAGAAAGAAGTTACCACTTGACTATTCCGTCGCTATATTAATACTTAATATTAGTATCAAGAAAAAATAAATAAAAAAATAAATTCAAAGGGTGGTACTTGTATCGATCGTGTAAAATGGAAGGATTTATATTTAAAATTTCATGAAATTAAATTCTCTTGATTGAAAAAATAAAAATTAAATTTAAGTTACTCAAAATTAAAAATGCCTTTAAAATTAGGAGAGGAGTTGTTGATGCATAGTGCATGTAAATTGTAATGTAATTCATATTTTCACATTTCCAAATGATTTAGGCACCTTCTAGCAAGGTGCACCAAATCCACATACATTTGAACATTGCTTGCAAAGGATTGTCTAATAACATAAAAAATAATGAAAAGGTGCACGAGGAGCATATAATTTTTGAATGTAGTCTTGTAATATTTTAAGGGGTTATTGTAGATTGCAATCCAAAATTAGGCAAGTTGAACTTATCTCTATCTCCATGCCCTTTTAATGGTTAAAACTTTAATTAATTAATTTAAGAAGAGGGATGAGTGTACAAGCCTAAGCCTAACACATGGTAATAAGTAACCTATAAGCATGTGGGTTTCTTAGACTTAAAACAAACACCTTTGAATTGTTTGAACTTTCAAAGATACACACATATCCTTCATCCTATACTATAATTTTACCACACTTATTAACCATAACAAAACAAAACAAAACTCTCAACTTCTTTTTATTACTCTCTATCTATTAGTATCTCTTAATTATTATAAACTCTTGTTTTATCAAATGACCTTTATATCTATATATATCAATAACTTTATAAATACATTCAAATCTCAATAGTTAATTTAAATGATTTAAATTGAATTTTTGAGATCAATATATTTTTTGGTTTTATTATAAATAATTAGTGTGTTAGTATATTAATATTAGGGGATCAGACCTTAATTGTTCAAATTTTCTAACTAAAACACACTGCCATTAAATAAAATAAGAGGTAGCTAGCTATTAAGCGTTTTATATATAATCAATAAAAATATATATGATATATTTAGTTATTGAGTGTAATATAGTGGAAGTAAATAATATTTTTTTTAGCATGAAAGGATTATAAAATAAGAAGAAAGAGTTCAAATATATGCAAGTAATAGGTGTGAATTTGGTCCAAGATTTATTTGGGGTGTACAGAGTAGAAGAGAATACAATAATATCTGACAAAGAAAAGAAACCCACACACACGCACTCGTCCCTCTGCTCCACACCCCATTTATTCATTAGATGCCCAGTTGGACATAAGTCATTTCAATGTCAGTACAGTCGTCTGCTCTACCACTCTCCAGCAACCCATTTTCAGTACCCTCTCTCTCAAAACTCAAATCTAAAGCTAATGTATATCATCTCTGCCCACAAACAACAATACCCATAACTTTTTCACATTCCATGCCATGCCATTCAATTCCATTATTTAACTATATAATATAATATAATATTCTCTCCTATAGTCCTAATCATCAAACTGCTCCCCCGCTTCAAACGGGAGTCCCTTTTCTCTCTCCACTCTGCACATAACAATAATTCATGCATCACTCTCACTTTAATATTATTATTATTGCAAGCCCAGAATCAATCCTGTACACTATTTTTTTTATTGTTCTTAATTAAATTAATTTAGTAACAACATATGTATGGTAGATTAAGTAGAAGAAAGTGATATTTTTTTTTTCTTATACCAAAAATGAAGGTGGGTGTGCTTCTTGCACCCCTATAACAAGACATTAACCCCTGTCTTCGGGGTCCTGTATGACCATGAGGTTTTTTTTTTTTTTTTGGACAATAGACCATGAGGTTATATATATATATATATTTTTTGTTTAATTATATAGTAGCATATAGTTAGTTTTCTTGGTTTTTCTTTTTGAGGGAAAGAGGGAGAGGGACAGATTGGAAGAAAATCTAATTTTCCAAATGGAATTCTCAGATATATATTAACTTATCATCTCATCTCCCTTTTCAATGTTTCTTTCTGTCAACTGCTTAATTATATATATAATAATTTCTCCTTTTTCTATTTCTTTCTCATTCTCTTCTTTTTGCTATTTTATTTTTTTATTTGTTCTCCCACCTACTTGCACTTATATATATACATATGCCATATTGCTATATATAATCTATATATTAAGCTTACTACAAATGATTTCTAATTTTTTTTTAATAAACAAGAAAAACTATGTTTCATATACTTATTTTGTCATATCTATAGTAATATAGTATATATATATATAACATCAAAATATTTTACTCATCACTTCTAAAATTACATAAAATAAAATAAAATATGAAAAGTTTAACATTTCTTGCTTAAATAACAAATGTTGAACCAAGTATCAAATGTTGAATTTGAGTCGTTGTATATGTAGTCATATTAAATTAGTTGTTAAAATATATTTATTATTTTTATAGTTATATTCGGATCGAACCGAATTAATCAAAGTATAATAAACTCTGAATATTTATAATTTAAATAAAATAAAATATGAAAAATTTAAAATACTCCTAAAATGTCAAAATCTATCCCTTGACATTTCTTATTTAAATGACGTGTTAATTTCGAATTATGATATATACAATTGTGTTAAATTAGATGTAAAAAGATATTTATTATTTTTATAGTTTTATTTGAATCAATGACTTAATTAATTAGTTAGATACATTGAAGTTAACTTTGAATTGTTGTAGTTTAGAGAGAGAAAAAAGCAATAGCAATTAATTAATGAATGAATTAATTAAGTAAAGGTGGGAAAAGAAAGAAAAAAAAGAAAGGATTGATCTCGAAGAGTGCAAAAAATAAAAACTACAGTACTGTAAGTTTGACCGTCAATAAACACACACACACAAAAACAAAAGAATCAAATGAAGACGGTAAAACCACATGGCCTCACTCAAAGTTGTTCTTCATATTATATATATTAAAAGCCTGCAACTATCTTACTGTAAATATATAATAATAAATTTAATTAGCTTCCTCTCTCGGTAACATAATCATATAATCATGCCCAACCCTTAGCCATCACCTCTCTACATCTTACACATGAGAAGAGAATACAACCAAAAAAACAAAAATTAAAGTAAAGGGTAGATAGACTTTTGACCTACTAAAGTAAAAACCTTCTTCTTCTTCTTCTTCTTGTTCTTGTTTTAGGGTTGGCCAAAATTATAATATGAACTGTATATTTATATTCACTTTTACCACATACCACCTGCTGCTGCTGCAGCAGCAATATGAGACCATGAATATATATATATATATACAGTCACATACACAACTGATGGGTATTATATATATAGATGGATCCTTATCGGGCGCACCTGATGGAGTCATGAAAAGGGGCTGTGCAGTGCACCTGATGCATGGACTCATAATTAATATATATATATTTATGTGAAGTGAATGAATGCCATGTGTTTATACCGAGATCTTGCCACCCCATTTTAGAATGCCATGTGTTCCTCATGCCTCAATACTAAGTTAATTATATATCATGCATATATCTATCTATCATTTCATGTTTACTTCTGGAGCTGCAAAATATATGTATATAGCAACTACCTACGTACGTACTATTAATTCAGGATGATCGGTCGAAGGTGCAGTTATATTGCGTTACAGTTTCGTTCCGCATGTATATATGCGTAGCTAGCTAGTCCTCCTAGAATATCATTAGTCTTATTATTACTGAAATAACACCACTACCTCAGGAATATGTTACATATTTGTCTCATGATATTACAGTGATAGTTATCAAATCGAAAATCGAAAATTTGTGAATCGAGAATCATAAGATTTATTATATATATATATCTTTGGGTAAAAAAAAAATCAAATACAAAAACTAATAGTATAAATATATTAATAGTTTTTTTACCCTATAAAAACAACTTGAAAGTTAAAAAAAAATATCTACTGTGAAAAAACAATTTCAACGAAAGAAAGATAAAAACCCAATCGGTATTACTAGTTTTCCAAATTAAAAGAATAAACGAAAAAAATCATTATAATAGAATTTATAAAGTTAATTATATTAGTCAGCTTCGTTAAGTTCCAGAAAAAAAAAAGTAAAAAAAGAATTTCATCTTCTAATTGTATAGTTTTTTAAATAAAATTCGTTTAATTCAATAAATAAAAATCGGTAAGAATCGTAGATTTATATCGATTCTTATGATATTCACCATCGAATCCTATGATTTGGTATAGATTTTATACACTTTTCTGATTCGTCCATAGGTTTACATCAAATTTGAGATGAATTGATTTGAATCGTAAGATTCAAATTGTGAATCATAAAATTCTAACAACAGTGATTACAGTTTTAAATAAATTTGAGTACATAAATGATAATTTTTAGGGGAAATTTCATCCCATAGCCCAGTCAACCCATTTAATTTCGTTCATGGCAGACTCATTTTTTTTCTTTCAAATTTGTTTTTATGGCTTTCACTTTTGTCCCAAAAATGGGACATTTTTGAAAACCATGCCTCAACTTCGGCGTTTTGCTGCTTTTTCTTTTTTTACCTATTTATTATTCTTGAAGTCATTTTTTTTTAATTTAAGTTGATTGTATGTATTTATTTAATTTGTATATTTTAAGTAATTTAATATTTTATTCTAAATAGTAATTTTTAAAAGAACACGATGAAGAAAATAAACCATCTATGCATGAAACAAATCAAAAAGGAA
>CATIWK010400736.1:0-12046 GCA_949634005.1 Mallotus japonicus
TGTAAACCCTCATCTTCGTTAAGTTCTGGAAAAAAAAAACTCCTCTTCACCATTTTAGTAAACTCTCCAATGGAAAGGGGAAAAATGGAAAATCCCTAAATCAACAAATTACACATTCAATTCATACAACAATGGCAACGTCATCGTCAACAACGGGAAGAAGTAGCAGGCGAAGTAACAGTGGGCAAGAGTATGAGGGACGTCGAAGGGGAAGAAGTAGTAGGTGAAGGAATGTGGAGGTAGAGTATGAAGGACCACCAAGGCACTGTAGATGTGGAGTAAGAGCTCCCCGCTATACATTATGGACTAATGATAATCCAGGGCACAGGTTCTATGGCTGCCCATATAATGAGGTTAGGTAGTTTAATTGAGTCATTTTTTTTGTGTTATTAAATCAGTAAATGGCTGTGGATGTAATTGCAATGCTTTGATTTTTATTAGGGAAATGGCTGTGGATACTTTCAATGGCACGATGAGCCTATGAAAGACAGAGTGAAGGAAATAATTAATCAGTTGAAATTTGAGACCAAGATTTTATATGCTGAAAACAAGAACTTAAAGGGTGCAGCAATGCAAAGGTGTGGCGATGTGGATGCTGAAATTGCAGATTTATGGGTTGAGTTTAGAAGATTGACGAAAGCAAATATTCAAGAATGTGAAGAAGCAAAAAAAAAAAAAAGATGGTTATTGCATATTATGGTGTCGTTATTTCTTGGTGTTTTTTCTTTCTGGTATTTCTGTTAGTATAGTTGTAGGTGTTTATATCAGTCTACTTTTGTGAATGGAAAAGATGTAAAAGCTATGACAATTTGCTAATGAATTTTATAAAATTTCATGGCTTTATAAGAAATGTCTTTGAGAAAAATGTCATTATCTTGTCCTGTTTTGATATGAACACACAATGGAGGTTCAATGTAGTCCATAACCTGTATGCTTTAACCATCAATTCATAAACATCAATTCATAAAAAGATATCATCAAAGCTATCACCAATATATAATTTAACCATAACCTATCATATATATGCTGATACATGTATAGGATTCACAACAGAGTTTGAACCTAAAATACAAAAACAAATTTGGTGAACCATATCATGTTGTACAATGCTATGCAATTTCAGTCAATATAATAGGCATAAAACTATCCAAAATGACCAAAAAGAGTTAAGCTTTCAACATCTATTGTGAACCAACTTCTGAATTAACAGATTTGGCCTTTTTCCTTTGCATTGCACGATGTGCTTCCACTTTTGTTTGTAGTTGTCTTCGAGTGATAGCTGGACCTCCTCGCCAGTTCAATTCTGGTGGCTGAAATGGAAGATCGTATGCATAGGAAACTTCTGAACCATCCTTTCTCCTAATTTCCCTGGTTGATGTCACAGTTTTTGTGGCTTTTTTCCTCATCAAATCTCTTTCATTAGGAATAGGAAACCTAATTTGTGGATCAGCCTCAATTTTCTCCTCCCTAAGGTTGACACCTTTCGAAATGACATGCTCTGAATCTTGTCCAGGCTGTAACATTAAGTAAATATAATGATTCTTGTTCAATTCATAAAAATAAATAAAGCAGCAACAACTAAATCCAGCCATCTGGTAAACCAACCAAATTGACTAAAAAAAATAATAATAACTGACATTATAAATTATTTCTCCTAAGCTTTCATTGATAAATAGACCGTGGCCAACATTATTGCTCCTTGGCAATCTTACATATGTTCCACCCAAATTGCGAGTTGTCTCTTCTTGATTAACTTTTTCTTTCCTTTTGTTTCTCCTCATTGAGTTTGCAGCTTCCTCAGGTTCAGTGGCAACATTCTGAGTATGATTAAGAACATAATTGCTACTTTTGTTTTGTGTATTGGTTTGATTGTCCTCTATAGATGCCTGAAATCAAGTGTTTATCAACAAATTACACAACTCATTTTATAAGTTATACAAAACAAAATAATTTGTGGTTTTATATCTAATTTCCTCTGTTTGGTCAAGTCTTTCTATTGTGACCCTCCTTAGAACACAAACCACACACTTGTTTCAATCCTTTCTTTGACAGTTTTCCTTCCCTCTGTCCACTGCTGTTTTTTTCATTTGAAGCTCGAACTCTTTTAGTTTTAGGTCTGCCAGGCAATTTTGGGAGTAGAGGAGGTTCAATTGGCTGAAACTCATTCATATTATAAAATCTTGGACCCAGGATAAGAAGAAAGGGTTGTTGGTAGGTTGCCAAATAAATTGTCTTATAATACCACTTGGAAATCACTGACATATGATCAATTTGCAAGTGGTACAATGCGCATATTGCATGACAACAGGGGATTCCTGTGAGTTCCCAAGCTCGGCATGTGCACAATTGTTTATCCAACAAAACAATATGCTTATCCTGCCCTTCTCCTATCTCAAATCCAACTTCACCATTGAAAACCATTTTACATCCAATGCAATTGTCCTTCCAATCCTAAAACAAACGCATAGAAGCTGGACTCCATTCATTTATCTAATTGGCAGCCATCTTCTTGTTTTCTTTTATCATATTCATGCATTGCAATCTAATATCTTCAAGCATGGATATAATTGGCTTAAATCTGGTAGCAAGGATCCAAGCATTAAATGATTCCGTGAAGTTGTTGTCAACAGCCATTGATTTGCATCTCGAGCTAAAGTACACTCTACACCAATTATGAGGTGGGTAATACAACAACGATTCTGCAGCTTTTTGAGAAACCTCTCCTAATTTCTTCAAATTATCCTTGAACTCTTCTTCATATGTGCTCCAAGCACAAATAAAAAATTTCTTCTTAAGTTCTCCACCAGCCCACTTCTTGTTCCAATTAGTGCAAATGTGCCAAGCACACCATCTGTGCTCAGCTTGAGGCAGCACATTCATGACAGCATCAATTAATCCCTGGAAAATTAAAACATTAGTAGATTGTTTTATTAACAAGCTTAATTAATCAAAAAAAAAAATACCACTAACCTTTCGCATATCAGAAATAAGTGTCAAATGTGAGCCATCTCCCAATTGCAGTTCTTGGAGTAGCCAACACAAGAACCACCTCTAATTATTCTTGTTCTCCTTGTCTACTACTTCCCATGCAATTGGCAGCATTTGGTCATCACCATCAAGCCCCACAACAGCTAATAATTTCCCTTTGCAAACACCCTTCAAGAAGCATCCATCAAGACCAATAATTGGTCTACATCCAAATTTCCAGCCCTTCCTAAGTGCTTTAAAACATATAAACATTCATCTGAAGACCCTTCTACCTTGAGTTAATAATTCCTTGCACAATTCAATTTCAGTTGTTGTGCTTGGATTGCTTTTTTTCAAAGCTGCAACATATGCCTCTAGTTGTTCAAAATGAATTTTGTAGCTACCATCAAGTTCTTGAATGAGCAATCTTTTTTCTCTCTTGCACTTGTAAAGACTAACATTGATTTTCAAAAGTTCTTTAGCTTTAGCTTGCATATCTGACACCTTGAAAGCTGGATTGTTGTATATCTTTTTCTTAAAATGAGTAGCTAAAAACTTAGCACTAGCACTTGGAATTAAAAAGTGCCTAAAGCATTTATGTTCAGCAATGAGTGTTTTAATTGCTAAACCAGGATTTTTTCCATCTTTTGAAATCCTAAGCATAAATGGATAGCCCTTTTCATTTTGACACTTTGCAACTATCCTAAATGGCTTATTAGGATTAATTTTAAGCTTATAACCAAAATGGACAACATATTTACTTATGGCCTCCCTTGCTTCTTTAACATTAGCAAAGGTCAGTCCAAGCATCAAATGACCTTGGCCAAGCTGTGCATCATATCTGACCCTCTCACTGGGTGGTTCAGAATCATCTTCTGAACTTGACTCATCTGAGTCTGATTCAGCTTGCTCAGAATCACACTCTTCATCATCCTCAGGTTCACTAACATATCCCTCTAGCCCCACATAATTGTATCCATTACTGCTACCCCCTACCTCTGGTTCAAACTCAGTCCCTGCATGAGTACTGCCCCCTACATCTGGTATAAATTCAGTGTCTTGTAGATTTTCAGTGACAGGTACAGTTTCAGGCTCAGTAGGATTAGCATTTGAACATTGAGTTGGTGCAGTATGTGCAGGTTCATCATCAAAATTCAAATCTCCTAAAGACTTGGACCAATTGAATTCAGTAAAATTTGGCTCATTGTTGACCTAAACCTCACCCTCTGTTTCATGAAAATGCCCACCCCCTGTTTCATTAATAACTTCTCTAGTACTACCAGAGCCTTTATCACCTACTTCTCCCCTAGTACTAGTCTCCCAACTTATCTCTAATACTTGAGGCATATATAATGGGGTATCCACATGATAATCAACATAAAAATTTATTTCTCTAACCCATAAGTATCTGCTGATGTAATGTAAAATTCTTCTCATTGAGTTATCATCGTTAACTAAAAACAAGCCATCCTTTAATTCCTTTCCCGGTTCAAGCACAAGTATTTTCTCAATCGTTTTAAAGCCATAACTGTTTTGATATCGATATAACAAGTCTTGATAACATAAGAAATCAGGACCGAAGTCATACATTATGTCAATTTCACCATCCACATATTGAAGCTTTTCATCAATATACTTTCAAGTGCCAGTAAAATAAAAAACCATATCGACAGTTACAGCCATTTCTGAAAAGAAAACATAAATCAACACCACCATCAACAAAAATGGACCAAAAAATGCACCTTTTTTTACACAAAATAAGACATGCAATTACACTACCTACTGACTTCGACACAAAACCAAGAACTACAACGACACTTCTTCCTTTTTTTGTCCCTTCATTCTTTCTCAAATGATGATAGCTCTTGAAGTTTCCATCTGTAATTTCCTTGAAGGTTAGGGTTAGAAAAATGGGGATTTTGCTTCTCTCTTCTCTGAACCGATCAGAAGTAGTTGGAAGAGTTAATGCAAAAGAAGCGCCAAAAATTTTCTTCCCAAATAACATTATTCATACATTTCTTCATACGTGGAAGACATGGGCTCCATTCCAGCTCGCATGGACGCCACGTCAATTAAAGAGGTAACGGAAGCTTATTTCAATTTCAGACATCCGTTTATTAGGTTTAATGAAGGGCTTAAATACACGTTTTGAGCTAGACCCTAACTTATTTGCGCTAAAAATAAGAAAAAGGGGCATATCTGCTCCTAAGGCCAAACATTAGGGGCAAAAATGCACCTTTACCCTTTTCATAAAACACGTTTTTAATTTTTTTTTTTTTTATGTTGTTCTTGCCTCTTCATCTCATTCTCTTCTTCTCTTCTTCTCTTCATATCTTTTCTTTATTCTTCTTTTTCTTTTCATTCTCTTCAACTCTTTTCTCGAATCCAATACTAATCATTAAAAGATTTGCAAAATTGGTATGTTAAAAAAAAAATTTTGCATGTTTTTATTGAAAGAGAGTAAACCCATAAATTTTCCAATTAGATTTTCATATCAAATCTTATAAAGTTCCAATTCTCCATCTTTTTATTTTTTAATTTTTTGTCTGCTGAAAACTCATCATGTCACAAATTATCAAGAATTGTAATGGATAGGTGTTAAATTTTCTTTTTTGGTTCTTAATACTTGAGTAATTAATTTTTGGGTTCTATTCGTCTTCTTCTACTTAATTTTGTAGTAGTTGTTATTTTTTCTAGGTTGTTGTTATTATTGTTTTTTGCTTTTTGAAGGGCTTTTGTGCGGTTGTTTTGATGTTATTTGTTGATTTTGGTTGCTAAAAGGTTGTTTTTGTGGTTATTTTTTGATTCATGGAGAATTGTTGTCAAATCGTTATTGGATTGTTGTTGATGTTTTTGGTTTTTTGATTGTTTTCTAGTTGTTTTTTTTTTTCGGTTGTTGTCATACTATTTTTATGCTCTGCTTATACTTTATAAAACAAAGGCAAATAGAGCTATTCGAATTGGTTTTGTTAGGTTGTTATTGCTATTTGTTTATCTTTTCTAGTTGTTTTTTAGTTGTCAGTTGTTGTCCATATTTTGTACTTATTTTAATTTTTTTAGCTCTATTTTTATTCATTTGATTTCTTTCGATATTATAAATTTTTAAGTAAATGAGTGAGTTAATGTTTTTAAAAGTGAAATATATGATTTTTTTTACTAATAAATTCACTGAATATGGTTATTTTTGTGAAACTACGGTTGTTTTTTATTGTTATTGATTTTTTTTACTAAATAAATAAATTCAATAAGAAAAAACGATAATAACCAAACAATAACCATAAAAAGCCAAAACATAACAATAACAACCCAGCAACAGCAGAAAAAATGAAAAACAAGAACTTCACAACAAAAACAACCTAACAACAACTAAAAATCGCAAAAATAAAAACAATTCAACAATAATCAAAGAACAGCTAGAAAAAAACCAAAAATATTTTTAGTTATTATTAATAATTGTATTTATAATTATTTTATGGTGGTTATCGTAAAATTATTGTTAAGTTGTTGTTAATACATAAAAATAACCATCGCATTTTTAAAATTTTTTTTGATCAATATCATAGTTTTGAAAAAAAAATTGTCAACTATAATATTTCTAAAAAAATCCCTCAAATCTAATCACCACTCTGTCTATACATTTCTCATCAGCATTCAGAAGTGCAACTTATTGATAAACTATGCTAATATCGGCCCATAAGAAAAAGCATACTTAGTGGCCTATGTTCTGAAGTTAAAAAGCTTGCTACACAACAACTTGCATTACAAAAAAGTTAAAGCATATGACAAATGAATTGTAGAGATTCATGAATAAAAATGCATTGATTATCATTTAAGGCAATTGTATTTTGTTTAAGCATTCTGCGATGATGAACCATGCATTGCATAAACTGATTCCCACCTTCAAATTTTTATCTGATACCATGATATTTCGTGGCTAGGGTTCCAACTAATTTAGTGTTCGAACCGATAAACCTACAAGGGGACAAAGCTGGGGATAGAGCATCGGCTATGGGAAGCATGTCGCAAAGAAATTGAGCAAGACCCTTCTACTAATTTAGCACGGATATCTGCTGCTCAATAAGGGCCCTGGCCCTGAGATGTCTATATTTTCTATACATCTTTCTTCAGTTGTTTGAACACATCAATCTATATCTTATACCTTTTGCGATATACACTACATATGCAAAGCCGACATAATAGTACCAACTTCTTAATATGAATTCCTAGGATTAGGAGCATCTTTATCTTATGCATTATGATGGTCAAACTCCCTCATAGGGTCAACTAGAAAATAGTGTCATTTACCAAGGTGCAGCAGCTAAGCTCTGAAATTCATGATTGGTATTCACAATGTGTTCATTGATAACGTTAGCATCCGCCTGTAGAGCATTAATATTTGATTCTTCCACCGCCCTCATTGATACTTTCAATGCCTGTTGCTCTTCTAACTCGCTTATCATCTTGTCAGTTTCATCAATATCTTCTTCCAATTTTGTTTTTTCATGATCACACTCTGTCATCTGGATGTGAACATTTTTTGACTTGTCCTCAAGCTGCTCTCGCTTGTTTTTGATTGACAGCATCTCGTTAAGTCGGTCCACTACTGCCCTCACATCAAATCCAAACGTTTCCAGATCTGCAAGAGCTTCCAAATAGCTATCGAAAATTTTTCTAGAATCGTCAATTTGCAACTTGGATGTCTTCTCTATCAAACTAGCGAAGGTCAACATGTGAGCCATGGCAAATCCTTCACGGCTTCCCTCTTTACATTCAATCAAAGGACGGAAATGTGGTTTTTGAGGCAGGACTTTGAAGACTTCCAGAGATTCAATATTTTCCCAAATAGATGAGCTCTTGATAAAAGGCATCTCTTGACTCTCCATGAGCTCAGTGGCTCCTGCAACATTTATCACTAAATATTGCATGAAATTTTCAACTTTTCTTCAACTATACTTAACTGGATAATCAACAAAATAGATAATGCAACAAATCTTATACTTCAGTACCTGGAAAACATGTTGATAGAGCTTGATCATGACAGGATTCTCCAACAGCAGCCGTGTTAACATCTTTTGCCATGTGTTTTTCCGAGGGAACTGTATCTGACGTTCCAATCAAGACATCATGTAATTATAAAAGTTGAAGAGTTGGTATCAAGACTATTGATCAAATCATAAAGTAAAATCTCAAGAATATTGTTAGTTATTTCATCAGAGAAATTGTTTCAATTGTACATTTATGCTTTAATGGCGATGCTTTTCAGTAATGACAAACTTTTATTAATTTTCTTGGAACATGGTTTCAGATCTATTATCTGTGAACTGTAGTTAATAAAAGACCATATCGCACAAACTTTTATGCTAATATAGGTAAATCTTGCATGATATATTCCATCAGATTCTGGAGAAATGGCAGCCAGATCCTTAGAATAGCTTAAATTGGCACCAAAAAAAGAATTCCCTTTTTCGCAGTTTCTGATTAATTAGAAAGAAAATATCTATGCAAATATGTCAGTGCACTTATATGTTGGTATGATCAGCATGTGTCTTGTGAAAAAAAAAATCCATCAAAACAAATAATCCTGTGAATTCCTTGTACCACAGGCTAGGATTAAACAAAAAATTTTCAAGATGCCTAAATGTACACCAACTTATTTCTTAGAAATTTACCTCACTATTTTATTTTCAGGTGCTTTATTTGCTTAAGTTCCTAAAGCAAAATTAGATCTTCAAGTTTTCAATACATACCTTCATGCTCCCTGCAAATTACTGTAGTCAATTCAGCTTCTTTAGTTGCACAATCTTTGAAGCTCGCTTCACCAGCACCATCTCCAGCTATATTGTGCTGTCCACCTACATGGAACAAATTAAATTAGTTCTTCCATACAAATTATTCAGCCATTACTGAAGCGGAATGCTGCACCTTCTTTTTGCTGGCCAATATCTCCACTTTCTCTCTGCAGATCCATCACCTGCATAGTTAAAACACAAAAATCACAGCTAGCACAATTAAGCTCAGTATATAGTGGACAGGAAAAATTAATCAAATGCACGTGTAACTGAGTTAGCCACATTATACTCAAACTCAAAACTGTTATACCCAGAATGGAACAAGTAGCATGCTATTCTCAAATTCTACAGTACAGTAGGTAAAATATCCTCATTTGTAAATCACTCCTATTACTTGAAGCTTCTTTCCCTTAATTAATGCGAGTTTCGTTTTTGATTGGAGTGTTTTGATTATATTGTTTTTTCATGCTCTTGTTTCTAGATCATGCAAGTGTCATGATATACAAACTGACTTCAAATATACCTCATCAGAATGCTTGTAGGGGTTTTCTGCACGTACAGAAGAGTCAGCATCTTTTTCTACATCCTCAACAAGGATTTCAGCTGAGTCTCCTTTTGTCTTTTCCTCTCTGCCTGCAAATCATTTACATTTGTTCATAATGAAAATGAAAACCAAATATGTAGCAGCTAAATAAGAGAAAATGTCTACCTGATGCTGCAACCAACTGGCTCGTAACTTGAGAATTCAGTTGTTTTCCCCTTGTGCCCAAAGACCTCGTCACTTTGTTCTCCATTCCAGCATCTTGTTGACTAGGATACTGCATTAGAAAGAAGAGGATCTTAACATACACTCATGGAAGAAATAAAGATGGAGAAAAGAACAGTGAGTGGCAAAAAAAATTATTTGTTAATAAAGAGATCACATATTGATCAGATCAGTGCCCTCTGTTTTGCAGAAAGTATAAGCTGAGCTTACAATATTTCTTCCTCCGGAGGGACTGTCAGATCCAGTTGTGGACAAATTACTGACCAAATCGTTGGTTGAACATTTAGTTAGTGCACTTCCTGCAATTTGTGTTTCCTGGTTTGTTGTCTTGATCGGCTTCAACTTTGCATGACATGAATGGGGAGATAAGGGTTCAACAGAGTTTTCCTTTTTCAACTTCTTGAAAAAATGCAAAAGTGTATCCTCACTTTTGGGTGCTGTCTTTACTCTCTTGCTTGTTGATTTTGCTCTGCAAGGGGTTGACTGCTCCAATAGATTCTTGCTTGACATTTTGCAAGGCAAATTCTTTTCCATGTGATTCTTTGCTTTGCTTAATTTTTTGCAAGAATATTTCCTTCTAGTGGTATTTGTTGATATGCTTGAACTCTCAACACTTATAGCAAGCTCTGGGTCTTTTGTGTTGCTATCAGCATGTCCTGATTGTTCTTCATATTGTACACCAATATATATTTTCTGAAACAAAGCTTAGCAACTAAGCTACAAGAAGTAATATAGTTGTCTAAAGTTAATTCTGCTTGAGCAACTTAAAATAAATAAATCTAGGAACTGAACAAAGCTTACACACCATGGTGTTGTCAAAATCTGTTTACACTTCCTTGTCACCCAGAGGAATCAAAACACAATATTATATGGAGGTTCCAAAACCATATAACCCTCATCCCTCTATAAGCAAACATTCATACACTTTTCGAGGCATTTAGTCAGGTTAACTTATTTTTGGAGTTCAGATTAACATGTGAGACAAGCACAACAGCAATACAGAGCAAATACATTAAGCTGCCCCTCCCTATGCACGCTCAATGCAAATGACAAAACAAAAGATATCTGCCATAGTAACATAAACTAGTCTGATACTATACCCTGGAAATATTAGTCCATACGCCATTAATCAGATGCAGGTGAGGCCCTATTTCAGACTGACTGATCTGCATCTCCTTCTTTGTATGATTTAGAGTGATATTGTACCTTCCATCTGTCAGAATTTTGGTAATAAAGGCAGTCTTCCAACTTGATTCATGGAAAACATCTACTGCTTCCAAGATATTCTGTAACATCCAACTTTGGAGGTGGAGGGCGAACACGGAAGCAATCAACAGTTTCTTTGCTATGGCTGCTCTCACCATCATTTATTGAGTTGCCACACTATACCAAGAAAGAATTGAATCCAATTTCCTCAAGAACAGTTGCTGGGAACCAAGCATCTCCTAAATTTTCTTTGTCAAGTTTCACCTCTACAGCCATTCCTTTGCAATACCTTAATCCTTCCATTGTCTTTGAAGGATCAGTAAACCAATAAAGAAAATTCCATGTTATCAAAATTTGAATAATGCTTCAGAAACAACATATACCACCACTCGTTATTGAAGGAAAATCTTACAGAAAGTGATCTTGATCAACATATTGAGCTAAACACAAGGCATGCAAGCCTTTTTAGCTCTGGCTTACCGAAAGTTACCAACACAGATATTGATTTGCTTCAAGGTATACTACAGCTAGATAATGCCAATTAAATTATTATGATGAAACTGAGTATATGTAAGATTAAAGCATTTGCATGAAAATTGCGAAACAGAGTAAGGAGTGACGGATGAACAGGCAAACAACAAAAAAAATTAACCTTTAAATTTGAACAGCATCTAGCAAATAAAACAAGGAAAAGAAAAACCCTGATAAAATAAAAGTGTACCGTTTGTTTTTCTGGTCGGACCCAACTCCCATTAGTCCACTCCCAATGAACCCTCATATCTGTTGAGGAAAACTGAAACTGTTCAGGCGGATCTTCAAAGATGACAGTGTACTTCTTGGAGTTGCTCTCATTATCGTCAAAAACATCAACTTTAGTGACGACGGCTTTCCACCAGCCATCACGGTGGAAGGCGTCAACAACGTCAAGTGGTTCAAAGGACTGATCAAGGTCAGGAGGCGGAGGCGGAGGCAGAGGCCTAATGAAAGAAAGGTCGATATACTCCGTCAATGGCTTATCGGGGTCTGAATCTGAAAGCAGACTGTGGTACTGAACCAAGGCCTGGGCTTTTCCTTTGGGGAGTCTGGTTCTTGGAGAAGCAAGTGTTTTCAGGACTGTGGCAATGTACCATGCGCCCCTGAAACCCTCATCATCGCTGCTAACCTCAACTTGGTCACCAATGTTAAACCTGTTGACACTCTCTTTGCAACATCTGCCTTTGTCTTTTTCCTCGAGAGCTGCCATACCCATGGCTATGGCTGTACTGCAGGAGTAAAGCTCTTCCCTTTCCTTCTTGGAACACCTGTAGAGTCAATGAAA
>CATIWK010400763.1:0-10768 GCA_949634005.1 Mallotus japonicus
TCTGCCTATGATGTTTGGAAGGCTTTGGAAGTGGCCTATGGCGTCGTAAGCAATGCTCAGAGGACCCAACTCTACATAGAACTTCATAATTTAAAAAAGGACGACAAATCCATCTCAGAATACCTCTTTCAAGCAAAAAAAACTTGCTGATTCACTCGCTATAGCTGGTCAGTCTCTTTCTTCAGCCGAATTTAATGCCATCATTTTCCGCCAGTTGGGAGCTGATTACAATGGAGTTGTTGGAGCCCTTCAACAGCGGTCTGATCCTCCTACATTTAACGATCTCCATGGACAGTTAGTGTCCTATGAACTGCTCTTGCATTCTCAACAAACTCCTCTCTCTGCTCTCCCTACGACACAAGTAGCACAAGCATCCTCTGGTTCATCTTTTTCTGGTTCTCGCACTCAGTTTGGAGCAAATCGATCCAATCGTGGTCAAGGCCGACGTGGTGGCTTCTCTTCCTTCCAATACAACATTGTATATACGTTATCTCTTCTACTTGTCTATGTATTCAGATTCTCAATACAACAGAGTACTGCTGCTTCTCTTTTCAAGTGCTTCATCTTTAGCTATTCTAAGTATATAATATTAAATTTTAATGATAAATTTATTCTATATATAATTTACGTTCAATCTAATCAATTGGTTATTTTTAAAAATATTGTAAATTTATTTTAAAAATCATTTATTTCTATTCATAACTAAATTAAAAATACATCTAAATTTAATTTTTGTGAGTTTATTGTAGTTAGGTGAATAATATATTACTCATTATATGATTTTAGCATTGAAAATGCATATTATTTTTACATTAAAGCATAAATTTTAAAAAATATTTATTAGAATGGTACCAAAATGTAAAAAAAAATGTAAAATACATAATACTTAAAAACCAAAAAAAATTACAAGACTATTTTTACCAAAAGACAAAACCACACGAATCCAAATTATACTTATCCCTAAAAAGTAATTAAAACATGATTGTTATAAAAAGAAAGAAAAGGATAAGACAGTTACCTATATGAATATATTTTTAAATATAATAATTACTTTTTTATGTGATTTGTTATAACCCAGAGATTCGTATAAGTGAAAAATAAATAAATAAGTGACTAAGAATTTAATACTTAAGGAGGAATCAAAAACTCGAATATAAAACATTGTTTTTAAAATATGTGACTTAAAAAAAAAAAGTACACCACAAACCATTAACTATAAACTAGTCCATTAGAGCATTGTGCATAGGCTGAGTATGGAGATTAAAATATTTGAATTGAACTGAATAATTGGATTAAAAATTTTCGAAATCGGATTAGATTGTTGACTTTTTAACTTTATTCGGACCGAATTGTACTGATAAAAAATTTTTAGTACGGTTATAGGTATTTATAAATATTCGGACTGAGAACTGGACCGAATTGAACCGAACTGTATCGGACCGAAATAACCAAAATTTATTTATTTATATATTTATAATATACAAGTTATACAAATAAATTTAATATATAAATAATATAAATATTTTTTAACTACTTTTAAATAAACAATGCTAATATTGTAATTAAAATATAAATTCTTTTATTAAAGAATTAACTAATATTTGTCCGAAAAAAAGAATTAACTAATATTTTTTTACAAATATTTTTTAACTAATATTAATTACATTTGACCAAAGAATTTTATAAATATTATTTAACTAATATTATTAACTAATATTAATATTGCTGCATGTATATTTAATGAAATTTTAAGTTTCATGGATGTTTAAAGATTTAAGAAAATAATGTATATTGTATAATCCCCGAATCTCCGTTCTGTATTGGATTGAAATATTCGATCTCCGAATTGTATTATTCCGAAATTTTGGAACAATACAAGACGGAAATTTTTAGTTTCAATTCTGGTACCAATTCTAAATATTTTCAAATCTCCGATTTTCAATCCAATTATGGAGATTTTTAAATCCCCGAATTGGACTGGACCATGCTCATCCCTAGTTGTGTGTGTGTGTGTATATATATATATAATAAATAATAATTGATTGAATAATTTTAATAAATTATAAATTAATCAAATAATTGGTAATAGCATAGACTTAAAAAAATATTATAATAATTTATTTAGTTATAATAATTAAATAAAGGACCTAATAATTTATTAATTTATTTAAGTTGAATTTTAAAACTTAAAATGAATGAAAAAAAAAAGAATATATAAAACGTGTTAGTATAACTACTAAATATAATTACATATATTCATTAGAAATGTAACTGGTAAAAATAAATAATAATGATCGAAAAAAAGATACAGTGACAAAATTAATATGTATTATATTAACCTAATTCCAGAGTTGAATGGGAGTGATGAGCATGTCTTCTTAAAAATATTGATTGTGCTTTAAATCTTGAATTTTGGACTCAAGATGATGCAATTCTTGTAGAACTAGATGCAAATCCATTTAGGAGATCTCTAATTTTTTGTGGATGTAATTAGATTGTCCAAGATTAAAAAAGAAAATTGCAAAAAAAAAAAAAAGAAAACAGTTTATTATGAATTATTAGGTTTGTATTGGGATATATATAATAGTGTTATATATTAGCATTTGAGTTATTTGAGGTAGAAAAAAATTAATTATTATTAGGTTGGTATTAAGGATACATATAATAGTATTTTAGTAGGAATAGAATAGGATTTTTAATGTGGTTAAAAACTTTTTTTAATATTTTACTTAAAAGTATTATGAATTTTAAAAAATTTACTCATTATTTTTTATAAAGAATACTGAAATATGAAAATTTTAGGGTATATATAAATATTGTTCAATTTTTAAATATTTTTATATCTACAGTTATAGGGTATAATTAATTAAAAATGAACTATGAAGTTAATTGTTAAATTACTGATAAATTTAGTGGTTTAAATTGTTATATGCATTAATTTTAAAATTTTAAATTTATCCCAAGTGCTATAGGTTCAGTCTCATATATAATTGAAAGGCTATATTAATTAGGATAGAGCATCGATCGGTTCAGTTCGGCTATAAAGAGGAGAACATCAATCGGTTTTGAAGATGGTAATTTTGGAACCAAACTGAACCAAACCAAAGAAAGCATTTAAACCGAATAATCGATTATCGAAGAAATTTCGGTTGTTTCGATTTGGTTCATCGGGTTGGGCTACATATGAACTGGGCTTAAAAAATTCCCAAAGATTATATATAAAGATTCATAACTTAATTGATTAATTTTACGTATAAAATGTAAAATACATGTACAAATTTTAATTTGGCCCACGGACCATTTAAGGCCTATAACTATAATGTTATTTGCAAAAAAAATTGCTAACAAAATGGATGGACCTATAGACATATACAAAAAAGTCTACAATATATAAAATATTATGCAAACAGTATACAAAAAGAATGTGCCCTACATTATACAAAAAATTTAGCAGGCACAAGCTGAAGCAGTGTCGACTTGATTGTGTCAGTCTCTCCAAAACCAAGTAAATCCCCTACAAGAACAAATAAAAAGAAAATTCAAGTGAGGCTCAGAATGGAAAACAACACTGGAACAATAGAAATTCAAATGAGGCTCAGAATTTCAATGTATTAGCAAATCCAAGAATGCAGCCACATAGCTAATAAAAAGTAAGCCACCAAAGAAACTTAAGCAGGCACTCTGGTAAAAATCAAAATACATAAGAGTGGAAGCTTCATCATCACCTCAAAGAAATGCATATGCACATGCACAACAACAACAACACTAGCACCTCAACACATAGTCACATCAGGTTGGTCACAATATGTGCATAGTCACAAAAATGACAACACATTCAAAAGCAGAAAGCAGGGACAGGCAGCCAAGTGACAATCAAGCAGTAATTCATCAGGCTAGAAAGCACGTGTAAATAAGCAGTCAGGCAATAAAGCACATATTCACAACATTTCAAACAAACAAATTGAATTGAATCAAACAAAAAATTTACTAAGAAATGTTAGATTAATGAAACTAGATTGCAGTTGAAGTTGAAGGGCGAATGCCTGTTTGTTCAGACAGATCTGTCAAAAAAGAAAAAAATTATTAGTAGCATTTATAGTAAAAAAAAATATAAATGAAAGTATAAAAAGTTAAAGAGATTTGAGTTCAAATTACCTTTTTTAAAATTTTCTAATTCACTAATGGTCTCCTCAACATAAATTGGCTTATTAGTCATTCTAAGCCAATTTGAAGTGCATATTAAGACCTCCACAATCTTAGGAGTTAGAGAACCCCTAAATACATCAAGAACATGCCCACCAATGCTTAAAGTAATTTCAGAGGCCATAGTGGAAATAGGGACAACAAGCACATCGCATGCTATATGAGAAAGATTAGGAAACCTTTCAGAATTAACTTTCCACCAACGCAGAACATCAAAGGAATCCCCTTCATGCACAATATCCTCAAATAGATAAATATCTAATTAAGACTTATTATTGTCAAAACTTCTACCATATTCCATTTTATGCTTTCAAATTTTGCTTTTAAAAGAGACATAGATTTCCCAACATTAAGAATAGGCATATCAGAAGGAGAACAGGCCTTAGAATGGCTTCCCCCATAAGCAAACCATACAACTTCATATACTCATCAAACAAAAAAGTCAGATCAGATTTCATAATATTATACAAAGGCAAGCTACTATCATCACCATACATTTGCTTGAGTGAGAATTCCATATACTCAAACTTATCCTAAAGGTAAAAAATATTGGCCAGGAATATCAGAGTGTTTATTTTCTCAGGGTCACCTTAGTATTTTTCAAATGTTGATTTCATTGAAAGCCCATGAAAATAATAGTTAGATTAGATGAAGATTGCCACTCATTCAACATATAGTGCAAGTCAGAGATATCATTGAAAAAAGAATTAGAAGTCACATAGAGAAAACCAAATATTCTCGAAGTCATTTCATAAAATAGCTTCAACATATCAATAATTTTATTGGCATACTACCAATCAAAGAAGTCAGACACATCATCCTTTAAGTCTACCCTGAAAGAACTCTCTTGTTCCTCTTACTTATCAAAAACTCTCTTGTTCCTCTTACTTATCAAAAGCTCTCTTATACAAATAAGCAGTCTTAAGCATGAGATAAGTAGAGTTCCACCTAGTTGGAACATCCATAGATAAATCAGACTAAGAGGAAATACCAATAAAATCAGAGATTTCTTTAAATTTTTCAAGTGTGAGAGGTGAATTTCTGATATGCTTAACAACTTCTCTAATCTTTTCCATAGACTTGGAGGCTTCTTTCAAGCCATCACTAACAACAAGAATCAAAATATGAGCTATACACCTCATATGTATAAATTTTAATCTAACAGAAGAGAAAGTTTCCCAAGACATAAGTTTCTTTTTAAAATAATTAATAGCAGTATCATTCAAAGAAGCA
This sequence comes from Mallotus japonicus, assembly GCA_949634005.1. Classification (NCBI taxonomy): domain Eukaryota; kingdom Viridiplantae; phylum Streptophyta; class Magnoliopsida; order Malpighiales; family Euphorbiaceae; genus Mallotus; species Mallotus japonicus. Next base: position 5,437 of record CATIWK010400763.1, read on the forward strand.
TTATCAATAGTCACAGAAAACACATATTTCAAGCCCCAATCATGCAAACAGTTTTCTAAGGCTTTAGCTATGTATTCTCCCCTATGGGAAGTAATAAGCACAAAAGAGAGAATTCATTTTTACAACTTTCATTCATTATCAATGAAATGGGAAGTAACACACATATAATTTAGTCTTTGAATGAAAGTCCATGAATCAGTTGTAATGTTGATTCTATGAGACTGATTGTGTATGAAAGATTTCAGCTTCACCCTTTCATTAAGATAGATGGAGTGACAGTCTCTAAAAACTGTCCATCTAGATGGAATTTTAAACCTAAGGCAACAGGATGCCATAAATATTTTAAAGTCATCACCTTCAATAAATTTGAAAGGCAATCCATCAACAACCAACATATGTGCAAGTGCTTTACAGATGGCTTCTTGGTCAAAATTCCATGTGCGTAGTACTCCTAATTGTGAAGTTTATGATTCAAAAACATCAAATGAAGGTTTTAGTGTTAAAAGAGACTGCCTAGTGTCTTTACTATGTGGCATTTTCAAGCAAGTCAAAATATGAAATCTATGACTAGAAGTGCCATTTTTTTAGTGTCATCACAGAAGATTTTACCACAGTATTTGCTTTTGGTAGTCTGCCCCCTGCCTCATCTTTTATTTTCAAAAAATGCTCCCAGCACTTTACTATGGATCCATTCTTTTTCTTTTTTTTTTTTAAGCAGGCTCAGGCTATGTCTCAGTCTCAGTAGAGGCATTCTATGTCTCTTATTGTGTTTAGGCTACTGCTGCCACCCCAAATTACTTACAGAGTCAAGGTCAAGGACACCAATGGCAGGAGTACTGCCGTTGTCACGTTCCATCTTAAAAAAAAATTAAGAAACCAAGAAGCATGAATTAGTTACACAATATACATAAACAAGATACTTAAACTGAATGTATGGAAAATAGATTATTGGTACCTTTATATTTATGCATTTCGATATTCAATAGTCGTACACAGTTTGAGAAATTAGATTCACAGTAAATCATAATGACAAAAATGGCAAATTGCTTCCACCCTTATTTATTTTGCACTCAAAAGAGATCACATAATTTATACACATATTCACAAGTTGTGATTCTATGAAGCAAATTGCTTCCACCCAATTAATAACTTATAACTGAAATAAATAAACAAACAATTATTTTAAGAACATCATCATATAACATAAAAATTTAAACATAATAATTACAAAAAATCAACCTTTTCTTTATTAAATCGTCTAAATCTTTACAAAAATTAAATCTTTTGTAAAAATATTGCAAATCCAGAAATACAGTCACATATAACTCATAATCAAAACAAAATAATACTTTTTACAAACAAGAATCCATATGCATGTATGTTAATCGACAGAAGATCATTTATTTTTTAAAAGTCAAAGACGTGGATGACCTAGCTAGTGAAGTTGAAGCACGCAAACTACACATAACTTAAATTAAAGACGAAATGACCAAAAAACGTACTATTTATACAATCAAAAGTAAAAAAACACATCAGTTAATACAATTTGAGAAAAAGGATTAAGGATTTAGGAAATTTCTTTCTTCTTCTTTACCGTTCTAAGTAAAAGCTAAGTCTGTAAATTTTTACTAAATCTGTTAAAAGTATCTTGACTTATAATCAGTTAATTGGAAACATAGAGATAGGGATTCAAAATTTTGGTGATGAATGCAGCCATGAAAAGGTATGTCTTGAATATTGTATTTATGAATGTGTTGCTTTTTTATGTAGTTTATGTTTAATTTACTTGTAATATTTTATATTGATTTTTTTTGCCATATTTAAGGTTTTTTTTTAGGTTTATGAAATTACTTTTTGTCTCTTTTGTTGTTTATTTTTTCTTTTTGGGGACATATAAACAGTACTTAGATGTCTTTTATGGCGGCATTTTCATTAATGATTTGGATGGTGGTCAAAAGATTTATGTGGGAGGAAATAAGTTCAATATTGAAGTAGATGTTGAGCATTTTAATTCGGATGGGTTTAAAAAAGCTATAAAAGAAGTGATGGGGTACAAAAATGTTGAAAATATGCATTTTAGAATTCAAGGTAGACCTTTAGTAAGTGGTTTAAGACTTTTATATAAAATGTCAGTTGAAGACATGATTAAAGTAGTGAAAGAGCATAACTCAATGGAGATATATAGTGAACATAAAATAATGAAGGATTGTATTGGGATTTTTAGTGATAATAGGGGGTATTTATGACCTTACATGTGAGGAAGATATGGTTAAAGAGACAAAAAAAAAATCTTTTGTTGGTACTACAGCTTATGTAGAATCTAAAGAAAAGGTAGCAACTTCAATAGATTCCACAAAAAAGACAGCATTTGTAGCTCCTGTTGAAAGTAATGTGGCTGGGATTTATATTAATTTGGTAGGTGAACTAAACGTAGGGTCAATTAATACTGAGGAAGGGAATAGCAGATGGGTGAGGGAAATTCAGAAGATGCTGGTAGGGGTATTATAGATAAAAGTGAAATATAGTTGGAAGTGATAAATTTATGGAAGTCAAAGTTCAAAGGGCAAGCACATCTGGGTTAAACCAGCATAAAGATTATGAGGATGTTGAATTTGAAGAAGGTAAAGATAAAGATTAAGAAATTATTAAGTGTGAGGGCATGTCTGATGATGATGAATAGCTAATTGAGTTAAGGAATGTTGTTAAGGCATTTACAACAAGGAAAAAACAGAGAGAGACAGAAGTTAATACTTCATTAGCTTCAAATATGCATAATGCTAATAAAAATGATGCCAATTTTGAATGTGGATGAAGGACTACAATCTGGTGATAGTGAGGGTGAAGAAAATCTGACTAATTATTAGGAATCAAGTGACGATTATAGTGCTCTTAGTACTAACCAAGAAGATGATGATCATGATAGGAGAAGGAAGTTGAAGTATGTTGATTTCGAACCAAATGCTGAAAAGATAAATTTTAGCTTGGGGATGTAGTTGAAGAGTGCAGAAAAATTCAAAGCTGCACTTGTAAAGTTTACAATTTAAGAAAGAAGGAAGATTAAACTTGTGAGGAACACTACGAAAGAGGTGACGGCCAAATGTGTTAAAAGCAATTGTGGGTTCCATATTTTTGCTTCCAAAGAAAGTGCAGTATATGGATTGATTGTGAAGACATATATTCTAGACCATAGATGCCCTGTGACATTCAAAAATAGAAGAGTGACCATAAAATGGATAGCCATGCATCACTTGTATAAATATAAGTTAATTGCATCCATGAGATTGGCATATTTAAAGGAGTTGATAAAGCAAGATTTGCAGCTTGATATGAGTTTAACAAAGGTGAAGAGATTAAAGGAATGTGTGCTTGCTAAACTATAAGGAGATGCCAAAAAAGAGTTTTCTTTGTTGTGGGATTACGAGGGTGAGATAGAAAGGTCAAATATAAGGAGTACAAGAGCCATGAAAGTGTATAGACCAAGTCCAGAACAGCTTCCAATATTTAAGATGTTATATATCTCTATAGATTGCTTAAAGAAAGGGTTATTAAATGGTTATAGGAAGGTACTAGGTTTAGATCGATTTTTTTGAAGGGAGCGATAAAAGGAGAGGTTTTAGTGGCTGTTAGAAGGGATGGGAACAATCAAATGTTCCCTATGTCTTAGGAAGTTGTGGATGATAAACGGAAAGCAATATGGCTATGGTTTATAAATTTGCTACAACATGATTTGGGACTGGAAGATGGCAAGGGATGGACAATGATAACAAACTAGCAAAAGGTACTTATATTTATTTAAAGTTCAGTATATTGTTCATTCTAATATGTATTTGTCAATTTTTTTACTGAACTAAACACAGGCATTATAATTAATATGCATTTATTGATTCTAATAGGGCATTATAGATGTTGTTGCAACATTGTTGCCTGAAGCAAAGCATAGGTGTTGTGCACGACACCTTTATGCATATTGGAGAAAATGGCATGGAAGAAATAAAGAACTATAAAAGCTATTTTGGACTTATGCCAAGTCTAATAACATGCCTGATTTCGAAGAGAATATGAAAGAGATGAAGAAAGTGACACCGAGCTAGTAGGTTTAAAGATATGTTGGTCACTCATCCAAAGCATTGGTGCAGGGCCTACTTCAATACTGAGGTCAAATGTGACATAGTAGACAAAAATTTAGTGGAAGCTTTCAATGGACAAATAATAGAAGATAGAACAAAGAATGTGTATATTATGTTGGAAGAAATAAAAAAAATGGTGATGAAGAGGTTAGTTAGTAATCGAGAGTTGGTTGACAAATGGATTGATGATTTTGGAATAAGAATTAGAAAGAAATTACATGACAGCATACAAGAAAGTGGAAAATGTAAAATTATTTGGAATGGTGATTCAGGTTTTGAGGTTGTTCATAAAGGAGATACTTATGTTGTTAATTTGGATGGTAAGACTTGCCCATACAGGAAATGGGATCTAACTGGAATCCCTTGTCCCCATGTTTTATGTGTGATTAACCATCTTCAACATGACCCTTCTAAATATGTCCATTACTGTTACAGTAAGTCTACATATATTACAGCTTTTGGGAATATGATGAAGCCATTGGATGGTCCAAAGTTTTAAGAGAAGAAAGGAATTGATCCTCCACAACAACCTCCTCATAAAAAGATGTCTGGTAGACCTGCTAGAAATAGATAAAAAGGAAAGGGTGAAAATGGAAGTGGCTTCAAGTTATCAAAGAAAGGAAGGATGATGACATGTCAAGCATGCTTTCAGAAAGAGCATAATAAAAAAAATATGACCATCTTTGAAAGAAAATGCATTACAAACAAATGTAAGGAATGATGTTATTGTGCATTATTTGTTGTTTGTATTTGAAATAGTCTAACTTTCTTTTGTTGAATTTCTAGGTTGTTGATTCAAGACCTTCAAGGGGAAGCTCGACTAGACCGTTGAATCTACAAGTTATATTTAATGAAATCTATTATATATGTTGGATTTCTAGTTATTGTGTAGACGGCGGGGTTTAGCGCGTGCCCAAGTTTCTTGCAACCGCGACACTGTTTAAGCTCAAAGCTTTAGGGAACACACTACTATATCATATAGACATAGCGTGGAGATAATGGAGTCGCCACCCAGGGTAATAACTGGGACAATATCGGAGGTGGTACTCGATTCTCTAAAAAAAAGCTAGCACCACAACCAGGAAATTCTGGATTCGGAATACTAACTTCTCTTAGTCTCGTGTTCTTTTAGAATTATCTTGTTAATTATTATTTTATCCTCTATTTACATGCAATTTCATAAAACCCAATTTAGACATCCATAA
>CATIWK010400798.1:0-19380 GCA_949634005.1 Mallotus japonicus
GGTTCTAACATAATGCCCTCTCTGTCATTCTCTCCGCTTTCCATCTTTCTCAGACCATTGATCCAAGTGCTTATAGTTTACATGCACAACCAGGAATTTAGTTTCTTAGATAGCATTAACCAAAGAGAAAGGAGAGAGGTATCCATAGATGAATTTTTTGCAAAATAAAAATGATGAGGATATTTTAGTCATTTTAAAAATATAGACTTAAAAATTGTGGAATTTATTTGCAAATTCCAACAATTTCATTAGAATTTCATCTAGTTATAATGAATTCGACAAATTTAAAAACATGAAATTACAAATAAATTCTACAACTTATTCATTTAAACAAAACATACATTATTTAGAATTTCAAATGAATTCCACAACACTTTGTGAAATTCATTTATACCAAACACACTCTTAGCAGTTAATAATTAATATAAACTGAAATTAATTTTTAAAATTATAAGAAAAAGGTAATAACTTTTTTATTTACCAAAAAATGGTAAAAGCTCTAAAATTAACTAAAACTGCATAGGAAACATACAATAGCATATAAGAAAATTCTACAGAACACGGAAAGCAAAAATATGTTAAAAAAAATGATGCTTTTTCTTATTATAAAAAAATAAGAAAATTCTTTAATTCAGATAACCAATCTATTAAAAAAATGATTGTTTTTTCCTATTATATATATGAGAACCCATTTAACCTTGAAGCAAATTAACAACAAAAAGCATTCTTTGTTCATCTTTAGCTTCATCACTGGCTTCTTCATCAATAAAAAGGGTTGCTATGATGCTAATATTGTGTCTGATGCTGCTGCATGCTTCTGCAATAGGTAAACGAAAAAAATATATATGTAAAAATAATGAGGATATTTTAGTCATTTTAGAAATATAGCTTTAAAATTGTAGAATTCATTTGCAAATTCCAACCATTTCATTAGAATTTTATCTAGTTATAACAAATTCCACAAATAAAAAAAAAAAAGGGAATTGCAAATGAACTAAACACACATTATTTGGAAGAATTCCACAAAATTCTGTGGAATTCATTTATACAAAACAAGGCCTTAGTAAAATCTTTCTAAGTTTAACAAGCAGAACTATGTTTTTTCCATATGAATTTACTAATTCATTCTTTTCGTTCTCTCACAATGCAGCCACAGATTCCCTGTGTTCCTGTTTATTACTCTATAAAGCAGCTTTTGCATTACAGCCTCAGGTCTGTTGCTCTTTGCCTCCTTTATTGTGTAGTTCGTCGAATCACTTCTCTTTATGCTTGAATCAATCTGTTGCGAACTGAAAGTTGCAAGTACTACACCTGCAACTGGATTGCAAAGATGGTGCATCATACCTCTTGGTTTTGCCTGAGATGTGTTGAGTGTACTATAAATCAGTGAACCTCAATGCTTACATAATGGTTACGTCAAATACTACTTCGAATCAAAATACAATACTTGTTTGTTGGATTGCTTGTGTAATTGGATTCCCTAATACAATCAGTGATTCTCTATAATAATGAAGAATTATAGTGAAGATGCCAGGAAAACTATCCTAGCATTGAGGATTTTTTATTTTATTTTATCCTAGAGCATCTTCAGTTGCAGCTGAATTCATCATTAACATCCTTAGGATAGGACATTGTATTCCTTGTAAAATTGTGTGTCAGCCTCTCAAGTGCCGTTTTTGGGGTAAATTCTATGAATGGTAAATGGTACCATAACTTCAATTTGTATATTTTCGATTCTTTAACTTCAATTTTAATTTCACCAGGATGTCACCCACAAAAATCCGGCCAATTTTGATGAAGTGGCCACCGGAATCGCCACGTCATATGCCACATCAAAAACCACGTAAGCGTAACTCAATGTGGAATTCATTTATTTCTTTCTTGTACGTCTTAATTATTTATTTTTTACTTAGGTAACTAAACTATTTCTTGATCAGCATGCTTTGAAAAAGCATACAGAAACAACTTTCCTACTTTTGTAAGAGGTTAGTTAGTTCAAAGATTTTGTGATGATTTTAAAGATTCTGCCAACTGATGGTAATTTTAGATGACGGTTATTCAAAAAAAAAAAAAATAATCTCTTAAACTAGCTGAACAAAAAGAACCATCTCCATTTGTTATTTAACTGGCATACTACTAATTTTTTTTGAACAAAGGCCTAGTAATAATTAAAGCAAATTGAAAAAAAAAAACACTTGCCATTTTATTCTTGTTCGGATACTCCCATCACATCACTTACATTGCATTTTAATAAGATTCTTCTCTATTCGCCTATGCCTAATGTCAATTAAAATAAAGTTCTGTATTGTATAAGAAACTAGACATTGCAATCTACAACTCTGGAGGATGATAAATTGGCCCAGCACCCCATGCAAAATCCCATGATTGACATATCTCACAAGAAGCAACTGCAAAGGAACAAATATTAATTAGATAATACAGCCAAGCAACATCGTACCCAAAACAATTAAGAGAACCGCCAATTTCATCACCTAAAAATTAACCAAATTATATTAAAAGTCTCAGCTCATTTTTCTCAGAATATATTCATACATTTGCATAATTAGCTAAAAAATGGAAAACAAGAACAGAATAGAAAGTGAGCATGAAATGAGCATATATACCAGCATTTTTAAGCTCTATTATGCAACATTTTTTGACAATAACACCTCTCCTCAGACAAGATTCCACGTCAGCATAAAAAATCTTTGGGGAGGCAGACTTATCATTCTTAGGCTGAGCCTTGAAGTTGAAATGACTAAAGGTAGGTCTATATACATATCTCAATGATTTGCAAATTCAGCATCCTGAATAAGATATAAGTTAGAGTAGAACAGTAAACCAAAATTGCAAAAACAGAGAGATACATAATAAGAACACACCTGAATAGCATGAGTCTTGTTGTAATGCTTTAATGCAGCTTCAACAAATAGAGAGAATACAACCTGACGAAGTAGCAACCTACATAATATATTGAATTCAGACTCAACAACAGTAACGATTCAAAGAAAAAAAAAAACTACCATAACAGTAGGAACAAAATCAGTAAAGAAATTACATTGGATTATTATCGGAGCTTTCAGTGGGCTTAGATATAATATACCTGAAATAGGGAGAAATTGAAAATTAAACTGAAACATTAGCATTAGGTTACTATGCATGATTATCATACAACACAAGTATCAATGATAAAAAAGAAAAAATGACATAAAAATACTTTTTCCTTTTCTACTCAGAAAGCAGCTCTTTCCCGTCGAACTCAACCACTGAAACAATGCCCCAAAACCTTGAAATGAAAATAAATAAATCTAATTCAAACCAATTCATGATGAATTAACCATAAATAATATATGATGTAAATACTAAAAGAAAGATATGGAATAGCACACTCATTTGTTTCAGGATTAGGCTTCACCAAATCCAATGGCTCAAAAGGATAGATGGGATTGTAATTGCGACTGCACAGATAAGTAATCAATTAATTTTTAGGAATGACAAGCTAAAGTCTATATAAATATTTCAAAAAAAAAAAACCAAAATTAAATTGGAGCACACGTTGCAATATGCTCTTCTACTGAAATCGGAGGAGGTCCATAAGATTTCAAAGGTGGAGCAGGAACAATTACCGGTGTAATAAGATCCTGGGATAAGGTGCATTTAAGCCCCTAACGTTTGGTCCGGAGAGCACATAAGCGCTTTTTCTTTTTTTTGGACCATTTAAACATTATTTTTATGTTTTCCTTTAGCTTTTGCTCCTCAACTAACGGTGCTTTACTTGGGAGAAAACTGCCGTTTCATTAATCTGACGTGGCACACATGCAAAATTAAAACGGGTCCCACATGTCAGTAAAGTTCTTCATGCAGGCTGCATCAGTTGCTTTTACCGCCTTTTACCAAAAAGTGTCACTACTGTAAATAGGAAAGCGATATTTGGGAAAAAGATTCTACCCTAAGAACAGAAAGAAAATCTCACCGTTGAAGAAGGAGATTGATAAAGCGATCTGAGATGTCCCTTTCTTCCATGTGAAAGTTGCAACTTGGTGAGATCTTCAATTGCTGTCATTGCTGAAAAACAACAGGTATAAACATTGTTTAATTTATTCAATTTTTTTATGGCTTTGTTTTGTGGAATAAAATCACATGGCATTGGTGATGGTGTTTAGTTTTAGGGCTTTTTTTTTTAATACATTATCATAATAAAATAAGAAGATAACTTTGTTGGATTCTTTGTTGTGTTCTATAAAAGGGGTATATGCACACTTACTTTTAAATAGAAAAAGACATTTGATTCTATTTTATTGTCTTTTTACTTTACAGTGGTAACATGGATGGCACTGTGGATTTGATTTTTAACTTTGGGGGTAAATGGGAGGTCAGTGAAAATGATGAGTTGTACTATGTTAATGGGGATGTTGACATAGTTTATAACTTCGACCTAGATTACATGTATTACGGATATATTTTGTATCGGTACCAGAAAACCTTAGGTTATATAAATGCCAAGAAAATATTTGTGTTGGAGCCAGGGAAAAAATTGAGGGATGGCTTGTTTTTAGTGCATGACGATAATAATATTAGGTGGGTGTTAAATTATATAACAGAGCACAGTTGGGTTGGGGAAGTAGAGTTTTATGCTGACCATGACATGGATAAACCTTAATATCAACCTCAGATATTGCCGTTAGAGTTTCATCCTGTGAGTGCAGATGCTGAAGTACATAATGAAGTTGCTGGGAATTTAAATGCGAGGCAGATGGTTTTAATGTGAATGCTAAAAATGCAAATGAAGTTGTTGGGGATGTAAATGCAGAGGAGGCAGATGTAGTAAATGGGGAAGATGTACATGAATATGGTGAAAGAGATGAAGTAAATGCAAATGAAGATCCAATTAATGAGAATGTAGAGGGAGGTATTAACACTGATGGTGATGAGTATGTAAATGCAGAGGCAGATGTAGTTAACACAACTTATGTTCCTCCAAATGGTTATGTAAGTGAGCCAGATGAAGATGGGCATAATGATGAAGAAAATACAAGTGAAGTAAGTGAGCTGAGTATAGAAGAGGAAGAGGAAGAATTTGAGAAGCAAAATGGCAATGACAGAGTGGAATTTGATGGAGTCAAACCTAACTTTGTTTTGGGGATGACATTTGCTAATGCTATAGAAGCAAGGGAAGGTATAGCAAAATATGCTGTTGCTTTTGGTAAGAAGTTAAAAATTAATCCTAATGAACCTCATAGGATTAGGGTTAAGTGTGTTAATGAAGAAGGATGTCCATTTCTTCTTTTCATTTCTAAAGATGGGGAAAACCCAGGGTTGGCTGTGAAAACATTACATCCAGATCATAGATATTATAGGGATTTTGCTCTTCCTAGTGGTTCATAAAACTTCTTGGCAAAGCATTTTAAGGACATAATTTACAAGAATCCTGCATTCAGGGTCGCAGACATGAAGGCTGAAGCAGAGGAAGTTTTGAAAATTAATGTTAGTTTGTACAAGTGTAAAAGGGCTAAAAGAAAGGTTATTTACGAGCTTGATGTAAGTTTTAGCATTGAGTTTGGGTTTTTAAAAGCGTATGTAGCTACCTTGAAGAGAAGCAATCCGGGAACTAAAGCCGAGATTAAATTGTGCAAAGATGCATTAAAAGAAGGAAGAAGGGTGTTTAGAAGAATGTTTGTATGTTTTGATGCGTGTAGGAGGGGTTGGAAGGCAGGGTGCAGACCATTAATTACACTTGATGCCTGTTTTCTAAAAGGGGTTTGCAAAGGTCAAATTTTAGCTACTGTTAGGGTAGATGGAGATGACCAAATGTTTCCAATTGCTTGGTCAATCATTGATAAGGAAAATACCAATAATTGGAAATGGTTCTTGTGTTGGTTGGCTCAAGAACTTGAGCTAGGAGATGGATCCACTTTAACCCTCATCTCAGACATGCAAAAGGCAAGTTATTTAGTAGTTTGAGTTTCATGCATCTATTAATATATAACTTGCATTATTTCAATATATAACTTGCATTATTTCTGATATTTTATGGTGTGCTTGATATGATTTTAATATCAGTTTGTGTTATATAGTTTAGGGATTAATAAATGTTATTTTACAAGTCTTGCCTAAAGCTGAGCACCGTTGGTGTGCAAGGTATATATTTACCAACTGGTCAAAGAGATGGGGAGGAGGGGAACTGAAAAAAAAAGTTTTTCGCTTGTGCATGGAGTTCATACGAAGAGGAATTTAAACACAAGCTTGTGAAATTAGGTGAAGTTAGCACCAAGACAGCTGAAGACATTCTAAAGTATCCTCCACACAACTGGTGTAGGGCATACTTTAGTAGTCGATGCAAGAGCCATATGGTTGACAGTAATATACTGGAGTCTTTCAATGCTTGGATACTTCCTGCAAGGCATAAGCCTATTGTAAGCATGTTGGAGGACATTCATCTTCAAGCAATGAACAGAATCAGAGAGAATAAAACTAAGGGTGAAAAGTGGTTCAATGAATGGAGTCCAAGTTGCATGCAGTTGTTTAAAGACAACAAAGAAAATGCTGCTGGGTGTAAGGTGGTCTTCAATAGTGATGTGGGTTATGAGATTGGGGAAGGACCAGATTAGCACACTGTTTTCTTGGATAGACAGTTGTGTACATGTAGGTCTTGGGATTTGACCGGCATTCCATGTGCCCATGGAATATATGCCATGTACCATTCCAAGCTAAACCCCATGTCTGAGATTGCTAAGTGGTACCATAAGTCCACTTACATGGCTGCTTATCAATATGTTTTACAGCCTGTACCTAGTAAAAGGTTTATGAAGTATGATCAGTATGAGCTAATTGAACCACCACCCTAAGTCAAGTTGAGTGGCAGACCTAGGATCAAGAGAGTACGAGCATCCAACCAACACAAGTGGCAAACTGTGTAGGAAAGACATTGCACAGAAGTGTGGATTCTGCCATCAAGTGGAACACAACAGAAGGGTCTGTCCAAACAAAGGCAATAAGGTTGTTTTACATTAATTATTTTTTATATATATTGTACTTAATATTTGGTACTAATGATTGTTCCTTTTGTTAGGCTGCTCCATTTGGGATTAAAAAAGGAAATCATCCGACCAAAACTACAACATCAAGGCATCAAGAATCTGTCCAAGAAAATGCCACAACAACTGAGACTACACAAAATCAGTCACAGCCAATGGCAAGTCAGAGCAGTGTTTGTAATCAACCTAACTCAACAGTTCAGGAACCTAAACAGACAGCAAGGAGCATTGAAGGCTATTGTGCAAGGCGAAGTAGACATAAAGAAGTTGGTCATGGATGCTATGTGGATATAAACACAGGCAAAACAACATTAAATGTGAGTTATTTGTGTGTTTCCTATTCTGAGTTCTGATTTTATATATATCTTCATCTGAGTTATGTTGTGATTAAGATGTATGATGAAAATGTTGACTATCTGATTTGTGGTTAATATTATGTTTTATGTTGTGTGTAAATTGTGTGCCACATGTAGCCTGGATAGTCTAATGAAAGGGTCATTGATGAAGGACAGTCTTTGAATTCTTTAATTGTTGATCAAACTGATCCTCAGACCAGATTCTCGATCCCAAATTAGCTGTGATGCAGAAGAGAAAAGGAAAAAAAGCGAGCATCTGGTAGCAGTACAAGAAAAATCAACTTCATTGGTGATGGGGCTGAGGTCAGAATGGCAACCGATCTGCCATTCAAAGCTCCAGGTCTGCAGTGGCAAGGAAGAGAAGCAATAACATCTAGACAATTGCAGGCTCAAAGTCAATTTCATATTTCCAAACAAATGAATGAAGCAAAGAGAGCAAAAGCAAAGGCAACTGATTCGTCAGAACCAGACCCTGCAAGTTTAGCTTAGACCATTCAAGTACTGCTTAGATTAAGTATCGTGTATGATGGGGTTGTTTAGAACACTATAGTTAAGTATTTTGCTATTTTATGGTGTTAGTACTATATTTTGTTATACCAACAAGGCATACCATTTTGCAAACTCTTTAATATATGTATGTCTATTTTGCAATGTTAAATGTTGACAAGTAATCAACTAGATTTTCAACATTTATATATCTTATTTTTTCAATATAGAAGTTCAAATAGTTAGCATCATTTTGCAAGGTCATTAAAGATATGCAATTTCTGCATTTTACCAATAACACATAAAGTATTTGAACAAAAAAACACCATTCCATTAACAATCCAGCCTTTATATAGTGACATTCTGCAAATGCAGAACCAAAACTTTGAAATACATGAATATAATTATATATATATATATATATATATATATATATATATATATATATATATATATATATATATTAAATTACAAAGACAATACATGAAATACACCAACCAATATAAGCTAATATCATTTTCTTCTTGCAGCTCTCAACTTCTTTTTCTTTTTCTTTCTTTAACATCTTCAACTGTCTCCATACCATATTAATATCATCATCAATATTGCTTGATACAGGTCTTAGTGCCTTCAATCGCTTGTTCTCAACCAATAACATCATTTTGTCATACTTTAATTCATTCAGCAAATTCTTCACTCTATCACTCACAGGTGGGTCATGCCATTCCAAAAACCCATACCCATTAACCTGTCACTTTTACACAGATAATTATAACAACCGATCCTCTGAATTAGAAAATCAAATTTATTCAAATATATTAACTACTCACTTACCTTGTAATTTGGACACCCATATAACCTACGTCTAAAGTTATCATCAGTCCATGATGTCCACCTTGGCGTAATGAATCTCAACCCCCTAATTCGACAATAGCAGAACTTCTTCTCTCCCTCATAATCCAATTCAATATTACTTCTCCTACTATGTTTGGAACTCCCTGAAGCTGAAGATGATGACGATGAAGAAAATGACGCCATTTCTTTTTCCCAATTTTTCAATTACGTTGTTAGGGTTTCCAATTTGGGGAAAAATCAGTAGGAGTTGAGACGAGAGAGAAGAAGGACATGAAGAAGATGAAGTCATTGCTTTATGACTGTAACGACTATTTATTTTGATCATTTGACTAGCCACATCAGCTTACCTTCACGGAGTTAGTCTCCCAAGTAAAGCACCGTTACCTTAAACGATTTTTATGTTCTCCAGGCCAAACGTTAGGGGCTTAAATGCTCCTTATCCCTAAGATCTTTCCTCAAAGACAAAGACGCTCTTCAATTGGGTAACAATAAAACAACCAAATGAAATCATTGAGATGTAAATAAATCAATCAATGAAAAATTTTAATCAAGAGCAAAACCCTAACAATTTTCTAAAAAAAAAAAAATCCTAATGATTATAGCCTTACCTCGACTTAGATTTAGACTCAGTTCTGGGGGACTTTTTTGCTTCTCTAGGGCGTTTTGCCTTCCGATCAATCTCATGTGTGAACACATCTCTCGATCTCAATTTATACGTGGGTACAACTCCTATAGCCTGACCTCCCTTCACAAAGATTATACGACGCCAAATGGTATTTCTTTTAGTTTTAGTTTTTAGGATTCTGAGGTTGCCCAGGGTATTTATACCTTCCCTTTCAAGCTGCAAATTTCTTTTTTAGCAAATTACATTTACCCGCTAAAGTTTGACATAATTTACACTCTCCTCCCTTATTTAAAAATCAAAATTTTACATCCTCAGCTTTAATTACGTTAACATTTTAATCATTCCATTAAAATTTCCGTTAGTAGCTTAATGAATAAGATATTTTAATCCATTTTTTTTTATAAAAACTAGACATTTTATTATCTATGTTTTATAAAAACTAACACTTTAATTCTTTTTATTTTAATAAAATAAAAAATTATTGTTCCTTTTTAATTTTTTTAATTATTTCAAATTTAAAATCTCAATTTTTACTAAATTTTCAGCAGTTAAACATGTACTTATCAATATTTCAAAATAAAAAATTAAATTAAAATTAAATTCATTAATTTTTATTAATTTTATTTTATATTCATTTTTTATGTTTGATTTCAGTAATTTTACCTTCTTTTAAAGTAATTCATTTTATATGTTACTTTAGTTTTAGATAATACTAATTTTAAATGGAACACAAATTAATAAAATTAAGCAAAAGAATGAATATAAAACAAATTTATTAATATTTATATATTTATTAAAATTATAACTTGACTTTTGAGTTAGCGTGTGTTCTGTATAATTCAAAAGAATATATTGACGGAGATATGTGTACATGTCTAAAATTTAGTTAGTATTGAAATTTTAAATTTTAAATAATTATAAAAATTGAAGGACTAAATTATTTTATTTATTAGAATTTAGGGATTAAACTATTTTATTTTTATAAACAAAGGGAATTAAATGTATTTTGATATAAAAACCTAACAGAAAAGTGAAAGGAGGGACTTAAATGTTGATGGAATTAAAACTGAGAGATGTAAATGTGTGATTTTTATAAGAAGAGGGGACGGGTTACAGCTGTAGAAGCTGCTAGCAATTAAAAAAAAAAATCCTTCATGGTTAGCTAGCAATGATTTCAGAATTCTTCCTAGTAAGATGTGAGAGGATTAGCACAATTTATTTCTAATTCAAGAAGAATAAAAGTTGTAGAATTAAGAGAGACTAAAGATTGTACGTTCTGAAGAAAAATTTGAGTCAAGTTATGCAATCTAGAGGAATATGAAATCTAATACTAAGAGTTGATATCGTGGGAAGAACTATAGAGTAATCAAGATTTTCTTGCAATCAAAATTCGTAGAAGTAAGTTTTCTAGGAAGTAAACTGTTTATAAAGTTGAAAGTTAGATGAAATAAAAGTAGTTCTTAGATGGATTTTGAGTTCAACATGAGCTAAGCTCATGATTAGGTAAGTTAAGAATTTAAGAAAGTTTTGATTCTATAATCATGAAAGAGTAATGAATTGATTAGAAGCTTGAATGCATGTTGAATTAAAGTTGATTTTAGAATTGGGTCTAAATTCAAATTGGGTAAAATTTGTGGATTTGCATGTTGGGAACTAAGAAATAGAATTTTGATTTTGTAAGCATGAGAATCATGGAATTTGCAATAGTGTTGGGTGGTTCATGTGGTAAGCATTGATTAAACCAAATGTATATGTTATGAGTTTGGTCTGGAATTTGAGGAAATACAGTGTTGGTTTCTAGTTTCTTAGGCACAAAGGTGAACGACTCATTGCAGTACCAGCCACTTCACTGTAGAGGTGAATGCCTAAGTATTGAGGCAAACACCTCATCTCAGGTGGTGATCGTCTCAGCAAGTCCTTGGTTGCCTCTCCTGCTTCTAGGCAAGGTTGTAGTTATTTTGCACGCAACCTCATATCAACTAAAGTGAGCAGAAATCAGATAATAATTTTAAAATCTTATTTATGTTTTTTAAATGCTATTTTTAGGAAATTTATCAGCTACAGTTGTTGATCATAGACTAGGTTCATCTAGCTAAGTTTGTGTTAGCAATATCAGGTGAGTGGTTAACTATATAACATTGGTTTTAAAGTTATGAAAAATATATATTTATTAATATAACTCTATTATATATATTTGTTCCGTCAATTTTAAACTCATATCACACATATATACTAATGTTTCCTTACAATTAGGATTTAGTGGAATACAATTATAAATATTGCTTGAAAGCTTGCTACTACTACTGCTACTACTACTACTACTACTACTACTACTATTATTATTATTATTATTATTATTATTATTGTGTTATAAAATATTTAGCTAATATAATAAAAATCGGGAACAAATAGCATTATATTTATCCTTGATTAATTAAAGCAATTTACCATAGCAAATGTTTATTTATTACTTGGAACTCTGCTATTAGTTTTAGCAATATATGTTTTGTACTTAGCTTCAGCAAACATTTCAGCAATATACATGATTATTATTTCTATTGTTTACGTGATTATAGCAGTAAATGACAACAAGTATATACTATATTAGCTCGATTTATAAGAAATATTTAGCTTATAACTCAATCTATACACTCGTAGTATATATCCCTTAGATTATACCATGATGACTGATGTCTTATCTCAGTTTTATATATATATCGCGAACAAGTTCGAATAGAAGCTCGTGAGTCAGTTCGTAAATTTAATGTGTAGTAATATGATTTTAGATATATAATATATAAATTTGTATTGTAAAAAATATTTTAGAAAATATATTATTAGAATAAAATTATAATTTTTATTAAATATATTGTAATTTATTTAGTAAATAATTTATTTTTAATTGTTTAATGTATAGTTTTAATTTATAGTTTTCATTTTTTAAAATTTCTTTAAGCTCGCGAACAGCTCGTGAACACCAAATGGGATAGTGAGCTCGACTTGATTATAAATGAACCAAACCCAAGCTAGCCAAAACTCGGCTCAGCTCAGTTACACCCCTAGTCAAAACCCCATAAAGTCATATGGAAATATTAAATATAGATACAATATAGGTTGAAAATCAACACACAACAGTTTAACCTGCCTATGACAGATGATTTACCATTCTATTGATAAAGAATATGGATTCAATCTTTAGCTCTCCTCATTAAATCCCTTCAAAAGTCCATATAAGGATCATTCAAAAAAAAAAGTCAGCACACAATAGTGATTTACCAGTTTCCAAGCATTAAATCAAGTAAGAGGTGATCCTAATTATTGCAGTCAATAGAAGACAACTTGGGAAAAAACCTGATAAGTGAGAAATATGTAAGATAGCTCTGCAAAACTTCCTTAACACACCATGTCCCTCTATTTTATATTCATTTCCTTCCTTCTCATGTTCATTTATTTCTTCACCTACCTTCTCTAAAACATTAATAGCAACATCCAGCACTACCATTCGCCCCCTTATTTCTGCAACATAGTCCAACAACACAGAGGAGCAGATCTGTGTTTTGGAGTTGAAAGCCTCTGAAGATCCTTTGCCAGATCACTTCAAAAACTGACTAGCAGGGAAAATACTTAGTCTAAAGACGTATTCGACTACTCAACACACTAGCTCAGGTATGGAGTTTTGTGACCGATCTTCAAGTCCAAGAATTAGGTCATAGGAATACTTTCTGCTTTGTGTTTGGCAAAGCTAAAGATATGAAAAGGATAAGGAATGGTGTTCCTTGGTCCATCCATAGCTCTCTTATGGTGTTAACTGAGTGGAAACCATCTTTATCTTTTGAAGATTTAGACTTTTCCACTGAATGTTTCTAGGTTCATGTATTGGATTTACCGTTAAACCAAATTACCTATGAAAATGCTTACAAAATTGCCAATGCTTTATATGCGGGGTTGATTACCATAGATAAGCAAATGTATTCAGATTATGAATATGATCCTTTCATGCGAATTAGAGTGAAGTTGAATCTAAACAAGTTACTTCCTAAGGGCTTCATGAACAAGGTGGAAGGGAAAAAAAAGTGGGTCTTTATTCAATATGAACGACTTTCCAATTTATGTCAGCTTTGTGGTCTCTTTGGTCACAGTATGAGAAATTGTCCGACAATCACTTCGGAGGAAGCTATAACTAAATAGGTGTATAGCAACAATGCTTATGGCCCTTGGATGCATGCATAACCTCTACGGAAGCAATCCTTCACCCTCCTCTAAGAATTACAGAAGCTCATACCACTGCTGTTCTGTCCACCATTATTAGAAAACTTTCTTTGAATGGTCCATCAACCTCTAAGAAGCCTGCTCTTCCTCTTCTGTCAGTTCATTCATTGGAGATACATGACCAGCAAAGAAATAGAAATGATATGTTGCAGGTTCTTGACATTCGGCAGACTCAGGGAAATAATTATGGCAAAGCAGACGTCTAGGGTGCTGTTCCAGGCACAACTGAAGGGCTGAGTTCAAAAAGAAAAGAAATTATGGCCCAACCCAGTGATGAAGCCTAACCACAAATGGAAATCTGCCCCAAAGCCAAGCTCATTAAGCCTGATGATGGCCCTTGCCTGCTTAATGCTAATCCAACAGACAGTTCTTCCAAGCCTGGCCCAAATGATGCACTTTCCCTTACTGAAAAATTTGAAAGCGCCATGTTAACAATGAAGTTTTTATTTGGTAAAGCTCCAACATACAAAGTTTAGCAAGCTTCTTCGGCAACAGGCTCAGGAACTTCAGGCAAGAAAATCAGGAAATTTCACATGAAGACTCTCGCCCGCTCTTCTCAAGATGTGAATATGGCTAAAGATGCCTCCCATGCTGCTAGCTCAACTACATCCAGCTCCACCTAATCTTCTAGGTTTATTTTGTTTTTTGCTCAACCAAGGATAGTCATAATATGTTACATCTACAGGTATCATCTGTATAAGTAGAAGTAAATTTGGTGACTTCCTTTTGCTGGATGTCCTCTATGTATGCTCGTCTGTTCTTGTTCAATGAAAGTTTATTTGGTAAAAAAAAAAAAATCAAGATATTAGATATGGTAAATCAGACAGCTAATACTACGGGACGTGTATGATATCATTAACCCTTGGATGTTATTTATTTAAATATTTTATGAAAGGTATAGTTGATGTATTAAAATAAAGAAAAAATTGGTCAGGCATTTTAGAAATAAAAGAAAAGAGACTGTGACTCCTTCTCACAAGTCCATGGTGCCTATGAAATGAAAGAGACTTAGCTGAATAGATCAAGGAAAAAAAAAACACTTAAATAAAATGCAATTTTTTTTTTTAATTATTGTAGCTGGTTAGAATCTTCAACTACTATAAATTATTAATGTGAATAAAAAAATTTATTTAATTACAAATATGACAATTAAAATTACTTTAAATTTGCTAAAAATTCAAATTTTGAAAAGTTTAAAATTTTTAAGGACATTGCATATTAAATCTGAATTTTTAAGGTTCTAAAATCTCAGAGTTATATTTAGATGCCTCTATTTTTTTTAATTAATAGATGAATTTTTTAGAAAATATTTTGTAACTACTTTCTAACATGTTACTGAAATAATTAAAAAAATTAATTTAAGTTTTAAAAATTGAATTAAAAATAAATTTTTTTTGAGAAAAAATAAGTTGAAATAGAATAATTAATGTTTTAAAAAATTAACCAGTGCTTAATTCTGATGATAGAAGTAAGACTACTTTTTTCAAGTGTAAAAATATCTCATTTTCAATGTTAAAAAAAACTTAAAAATCAAATTGAAAGTTTATTTAGTTTAGCTGATTATAATAGCTAATAGTTAATAAATATGAATCGTTTAGTTAAATATTATTAACTGTTATTATTAATATATCAAATAATCAGTAAATATGTAATTTAATTTTAATGTAATTTTATCAATTTTTTGGCTATTAATAACTTATTTAAAAATAATACATAATAACAAAATAATAATTTAATAATTTCAATTTATATATTATCAAACGGAAGAGAATGTAGATTATATTGTGAGGTTCAAGTAGCGCAAATAATGGGGGGCAAGAGAAAGAAGGTTTTAGTTATTGTGGAGTGACTGATCCTGGCTATAGAGATGGACGGACTATATGGGCAAATTTGTAGATTCAATTTAAAAATTCATAGAACATGGAGTTTAACTTGTGTCTTGTTTGTGCCTTCGGTTATACATGGATGTTGCAGTTCTTTGAAATGGCATTTGTGGTGGCTGGAAATGTGAAAATGTATTAGAACAAAATGGTTCCAGAATGCAAATTATCTTTTGTTAAAAAAAAAATGTATTGAATAGCTAGTGAAGGAGTAGTTAAATGATAATTTTTCTCCAAGAACATCTTAAGATGTACAGTTTAATCGCTGCCGTCATCAATTTAAAAGAGAAGAGACTACTCTTGTTATATAGTCCATCGATGTTAAGATCATATGCGCTCCCAATTCACCCAAAAAAAAATGTATTGAATAATTAACTCTTATTTTTGAAGACTATTAACCTACTTTCCTTTATCGTTCGATACTAAGATTATATGCGCTCTCAATTTATCAAAAAAAAAAAAAAGTGCTGAATAATTAATTGTTCTTATTTTTGAAGACTATCAACCTACTTGCCTTTGTCGATTTTAGTTCGACAAAGTAATTGTGCTTTTAAGTGCTTATAACTTTTGTGTAGTTGGTATAGTTTTGAATTATTTCGTTTTGTTTTTATGCGCTGCACTTTCACATAATGTGGATCCTTGGAGTAAATTTAACATTTTTCTAAGAAAAATTAGAATATTTGCTGAGAAATATTTTTCTAACATTTTAAGTGTACCATTAAAAAGTTTTATTATTGTTTTATAAAAATAAAAATTTAAATATGTACCGTAACTTAAATATTATATTCTAAATTCATATATTAATGAGATGAAATTGCACAAAAGAAATTGAACTTTCAATGACTGGTGGTGCCGGTTATAGGTGATTATTAGTGACAAAAATTTATTAGGAATTGATTGCCTAATTATTTTTATTTTGTTGGTAATTATTTATAATTTTTAATATGTATTTTTATTTTTTATTAGTTTCGCAGTAAGTTCCAAAGTAATTTTTTCTTGTAAAAAATATATATATATTTTTTAAAATATGATATAGAAAAAAAAATTTTGTCGATCAATTTTTTTAGACGTACCAATTTTCAATGTTTTTGTGCAAAGTGTTTTTAAGGTAAGACTATATTATAAAAGAAAATTATAAAGAGATAAATTTTCAAGAAAAATGTAAAGCATAAAAATATTGTTGACCTATTGTGCAATTTTTTGTGGGTGTAACAACTAAATTAGGAAAGAATGGCTCTTGATGCGCATGAAGAGATCCATTGTAGAGATTTCTAGCAAATTCCCAGTTTTCCCAAATTAAGAGGGCCACATGTGATGTGATTTCTGCATCTTTTTTCTTCTTAATATGCGGTTTGACTTCACCACTTGGATATGAAAATTCCTAATTTTGAAACTTAATCTCTAATCTGAAATATTTTTGTCTATTATTTCGTTGACGGTTTATATTTGTTTATATATCAATATGAATATTTGTCAAAAATAAAAGTTAGCACTCGGCTAAGCCTTTAATAATAATACATATTTTATATATAAACACAAAAATTAAATCAAAATCTGAGAGAAAAAAAAAAGTTGTATTATAGATAAGCTAATAATAAAAATAATAGTATTAAATAAAAGAATTGGCTTTGATCTTTCTATACGTAAACAAAACAAAAAATTAGCTCTTTTCCTTTCCAATGCTTAAAGGAAATATAAATTTTTATTGATGAATTATTAAAAAAATATTAGTATATTTATTTTTTTTAAAAGAAAGAAATATTTTAAGTTTACTATGACTATATATATATATATATATATATATATATATATATTGTTTCTAGATGAGCCACTAATATTGTTATAGTCTTGGCTAAAAGTGATAAAATTAAATAAATAGATAAAATGGAAAAAAAATCTTCAAAGTTAAAGATTTTTATTATTAATTTAAAAATATGTAGAAATTTTTTTTCTAATAGTTATACCCAAAATTTCGAGTTAATTGACAGACAGTCAAAACCCCATATGGTCATATGGAAATATTAAATATTAGATACAATATGGGTTGAAAATAAGCACACAACAATCTAACTCGCTTATGATGGATAATTTACCATCTATTACAGAGTTAAAATATTAATAAAAATTATGAATTTAATCCCTCACCTTTCTCGTAAACTCCCTTCGAAAGTCCATACAAGTATCATTAAAAAAAAAGTCAGCTCTTTGGTAAAAAAAAAAAAAAAAAGTCAGCTCACAACAGTGATTCACCAGTTTCCAAGCATTAAATCAAGTAAGATATGGTAAATCAGACAGCTAATACTAGAGGACGTGTATGATATCATTAAACCTTGGATATTATTTATTTAAATATTTTATGAAAGGTATAGTCGCAGCATTAAAATAAAGAAAAAATTAGTTAGGCATTTTTGAAAGACAAGAAAAGAGACTTTGACGACTCCTCACAAGTCCATGGTGCCTATGAAATGAAAGAGACTTAACTGAATAGAATATGACCCAAAAAAAAAAAAGGACTTAAATGAAATGCAATTTTTTTTTAAATTATTTTAGCTGGTTAGAATCTTCAACTACTATAAATTATTAATGTTAATAAAAAATTATTTAATTATAAATATGACAATTAAAATTACTTAAAATTTGCTAAAAATTCAAATTTTGAAAATTTTAAAATTTTTAAGGACATTGCATATTAAATCTGAATTTTTAAGGTTCTAAAATCTCAGAGTTATATTTAGATGCCTCTATTTTTTTAATCAGCAGATGAATTTTTTAGAAAATATTTTGTAACTACTTTCTAACATGTTACTGAAATAATTTAAAAAAATTAATTTAAGTTTTAAAAATTGAAATAAAAAATAAGTTTTTTGTTCTGAGAGAAAAAATAAGTTAACATAGAATAATTAATGTTTTGAAAAATTAATCAGTGCTTAACATTGATGATAGAAGACTACTTTTTCAAGTGTAAAAATATCTCATTTTCAATGTTAAAAAAAACTTAAAAATCAAATTGAAATTTAATTTAGTTTAGCTGATTATAATAGCTAATAATCAATAAATATGAATTGTTTCGTCAAATTTTATTAACTGTTATTATTAATATATCAAATAATCAATAAACATGTAATTTAATTTTAGTGTAATTTTATCAATTTTTTTTGCTATAAATAACTTATTTAAAAATAATATATAATAACAAAATTATAATTTAATATTTTTAATTTATATATTATCAAACTTGGAATATTAAAATTCTAATCTAAACATCATTGACAATGAAATAGCAACTTTCTTGGAAAGAGGCAACATTCTTTCAAGCTAGAATAAACAGATTTTATCACTTAAAATTCTTGCATTTCACATTACTAACACACAGTGTCAATCTCTATATGTTCCTCTAAATTAATAATTTGATCTAGATCAACCTGCTTTGATCTTTTCTATATGGAGAATACCATGTTTCTCAAGGCTTTCTTTTCTATTCTACTCATGATCTTGATTCTTGATTATCGTATTGTTCTTGCTTCTGCTGTAAACCATCAAGAAGTTGAAATGAAAGCACTTCTCCAATGGAAAAAAAGCCCTAGTGAAAACACTCGGTATGTTCTTTCTTCATGGACTCTTGCTTCCAACAATACCAGCACACCCATGAGTCCATGCTCTTGGCTTGGTATCAGCTGCAATATGGCTGGAAGTATCACCAGAATAAACTTGACAAATGTGGAGCTACAAGGTACGCTTGATGCCTTCAACTTCTCATCATTGTCGAATCTATCATCTCTTGATCTTCATGGCAATGAACTCACTGGAAAATTCCCATCTCAGATCAGTAATCAATCAAACCTTACCTTTCTGAATCTGGGTTATAATCAGTTTCA
>CATIWK010400800.1:0-14976 GCA_949634005.1 Mallotus japonicus
AGACTTGGTCATACAATCTCAGTTCAAGCAACATGTCTTCTGTTTCATAGAAATTTGATCTTCTGTTTCATAAAATGAGTTTAGCTAATCATTTTAATTTTAGCATATTTTTATTGCTATTATCTTCTTATTAAAAACACCCAGTTGTTGTACCCATCCTCGGTCACACCATAGGGTATAACCAAATGGCCCCCTGAAGGCCTGAACCATTTGGAATATGGCTTTTGATTTTTTTTTTTTTTTTTGAACTAAGTATATGGCTTTTGATGAAAGAGCAATTTGCAATAGGTTCTCACAGCACAAGGACAAATAAACCATATTGTTTCTCTTTTTATAATAAAGAATAAACAAATAATTAAATAGAACTTCACTATCGAGATTACAATAATTGTATGACCCTAACCAATCCGATAAGTGCATTTTGTTTAAACAATACCATTCATTTTTATCTTATATACAAGTGAGTTCAGATGGTATCGTATTCTTTGATACATTATATTAAAGTCACATTCTCTACACAGACCTTCCTAAAAACTTTTAACTTGCAACTTTAACTAAAATCCATGTATCACATGGGAAAGATGATGGAGGAGGTGACATTTTTATTTATTTATTCTTTTCTTTTAATTTTTTTGATATTCATTAAATATAAAGACCCACTATAAACTCTTAAGAGTGGTAAAAATTTCTTAACATATATTTTCTTCATGTATAGTATTTTAATCCAAAATTCTATTTAAATGAATTCAAATTTTTTAATATTTTTTTGTCATAGATCAAGTGGTTAAATCCCAACACTATAAATGAAGAAGATAGAGGAGTGGGAAGATCGATCCCTGATCTCTTTAACAGATATTGAGAAAATTATCCACGGGCCTCGGGAGCACAAGCCTACACAAAACCAATTGGCTTGTGTTAAGACTCAATCTACTCCACTTATAACCAATTGGTTTGTGTTAAGACTCAATCTACTCCACTTATAAGAATGTGGGATAAGAGACATATTTTCAATACTCCCCCTCAAGTGTAATTATCTACTCCACTTATAAGAATGTAAGAATGTGGGATAAGAGACATATTTTCAATACTCCCCCTCAAGTTTTCAATACTCCCCCTCAAGTGTAATTATCTACTCCACTTATAAGAATGTGGGATCCCCTCAAGTGTAATTGAGCCTGGAACAATTACACTTGACAAATACAAACAGGCTGCACCCAACCACTCTACTCCACTTATAAGAATGTGGGATAAAAGACATATTTTCAACACTCCCCCTCAAGTGGAACAATTACACTTGACAAATACAAACAGGCTGCACCCAACCACTTAAACGGGCTGCAAACCGCATCCAACTTCAACACTCTCCCTCAAGTGTAATTGGGCCTGGAACAATTACACTTGACAAATACAAACGGGCTGCACCCAACCACTTAAACGGGCCGCAAACCGCATCCAACTTCATGTCTCAAATACAAGCCCAGGATCACTGCTTTGATACCATGTGAAAATTATCCACGGGCCTTGGGGAGGAGTGCAAGCCCACGTACACGAGTGACTCATAAGTAGGGTTTAGCCTATCTAACACAAAACCAATTGGCTTGTGTTAAAACTCAATCTACTCCACTTATAAACCACTTAAATCATGTGTACATTTTTAATGTGGGATAAGAGACTTATTTTCAACACATATCTATATTTTTTGTCACTTGAGTTACTCGTGGGGGATCAAAAATTTTTGTCACTTGAATCAATAAATATTGGCAGGCGACATTTTAAACTCATACACTAAATCTCTTTCAAGATAAGATAATTGAGGAGTAAATTTTATGGACAAAAATATTTTGCGTCAATTAATAGTGACTTTTAGCGATGACTTAGTTTTGATAATATATATACACACCGACATGTTCTATTTTTGTATTCTAATAGTTTAGGTGGTGTATATTTTAAGGTGAAGTTATAGATTCGATCATCCACTCTCCTTAACCTCCCACATGTTAATATATATATATATCGACACTAATCAAAAGACTCACACTACAAAAAAAAAAAAAAAAAAAAAAAAACTTGCAGATAAATAAGTAATACACTCTAAATCAACCCTTTTCTTCTATAATTTGTTCATCTCAAAGAAGTAAACCAAAAGCAAAATATGGGCCCTGAATCTCCTCTTAACCTTCCGGTCATAGATTTCACGAGCACAGAATTAAAGCCAGGGACACCGGTGTGGGAGGCGGTGAAATCCCAAGTCAGAAAAGCAGCAGAAGAATATGGATGTTTTGAGGTTTTGTTCAAAAATATTCCTCAGGAACTTCGAAAGGCCATGGATGGAGCACTGGAAGAGATTTTTGCCTTACCCTTAGATATAAAGAAGCTTAATGTTTCTGAAAAACCTTTCCAAGGCTATCTTCTTCGATCGTCTTCATCCTTTCTGTTGCGTGAGGGCTTGGGCTTAAAAGACGTTGATGACTTTGACAAGGTCCAAAATTTCACCGACATCTTGTGGCCTCAAGGAAACATAAATTTCAGGTTTTTTTAGGAGATATTTACCTTTACTTTTTTTTTCCATGAAAATTAAGAAACTATGATTTTGCAGTGATGATTTTTTTTTTTCCTTTTAACCAGCAAAACCGTTCATTCATTCTCAAAGAATTTATCAGAGTTGTGTCGAATGGTACGAAGGATGATTGTGGAAAGCTTTGGCTTAGAGGAATATTTGGATGAACACATGAACTGCTCTTACAATTACTTCAAATTCGCCAAATATGTAGCACCAAAATCTATCGAGAAAAGGACAGGGCTAAGTGCTCATACAGATAAGACCATAACCACCATATTGTACCAAAATCAGGTTGATGGGTTAGAGGTACAAACCAAAGATGGTCAATGGATCGATGTGAAATTCTCACCTCATTCTCTCATGGTCATAATTGGAGAATTTCTCAATGTAAGTCGATTTCCAACTTGTTTTTTTCCGCAGTGTCTATAATTGTCAATTATAAACGAATAGAATATATATATATATATATATATATATGTTTGATTGAAATTTGCATATAAAATTGTTGTAGGCATGGACAAATTGTCGATTGTATAGCCCATACCACCGCGTTATGATGAGTGGAAACAGGGCAAGGTACTCGGCTGTGTTGTTTACGGTCCCAAAAGCAGACTACATGGTAAAAGCTGTAGAAGAGCTAGTGGATGAAGAACACCCTATGCAATTTAAGCCTTTTAAATATTCTGAGTACATAGCACTTCGCTCTGCAGAAGCTGGTAAAAATTTTGATGCACCGTTAAAGGCTTATTTTGGTGCCTAACCTCGCCAGACTAGACCATTTTAGTTATATATATATATAGAGAGAGAGCAAATTACGTTAACATTTTACGTTTTCTTCCAAATATTTGACTTAATTTATAAATACATTGTTTAGGTTTTTTTTTATTATTATTATTATTATTATTATTATTATTATTGGGGGGAGGGGGGAGCCCATAGGGTTCAAACTCTCACGAGTGGCAGTACTAGCTAGGTGGCTACCTTAAGACCCAGATCAAGAGGCCTGAGTTACATTCCTTTAGTTTTAAAATTGAATTTTTAGCTCTCTAATTTTTTTTATTCTGTTAATATTTAAAGACTTTCATTAGAATTATTTTTCCATCAAATGCTATATAAATTGACTAAAATACTCATTCAAACAGAAAAAAAAAACTATAATTAATCATAAAACATATTAGAGTTAACCCATGGAAAAGCAAACACTCAATTTTACCCATGGAAAAGCAAGCACTCACAAGGCCAGAGGTGGATCTCTTATATATCTTCGTCCTGATTCCACCATTCTCGTGAATTGTTGCAAACTCTTTACTCTCCAACACATTAGAATTTCTTCTCCTAAGTTGGAAATCATTGAACTGGGCCTGTATTTTTGGCCAAGTTATATGGGCTTGTTTGTTGGATATTACATTCATAGCTCTATATTTATGTGGTGTTATCCTTTTGGAAAAATTACTTATAAAATTCTAACTTTTTTATACCACTTGCAAATAATATCATAATTTAATTTTACTATCAATTTTACCCAAAATATTTCAAAAGTTTGTAAAACTAATCCTTCGTTAAAATTTTTTTAACAGACAGCTGACGTGTCCGTTAGTTGGGCCCATTTAAAAAATTTATTAAAATTATTAGAATAATTTTAAGTAATTACTAAAATCCAGTCAGCATCAATATGTCCCACGTGTCAGAAAATGGGCCCCACTAACAGACACATCAGCTATCTGTTAAAGAAATTTTGACGGAGGGTTAGTTTTGCAAGCTTTTGAAACGTTGTGGGTAAAATTGATAATAAAATTAAATTATGGTGTTATTTACAAATGGTATAAAAGGTTAGGATTTTTAATGTAATTTTCCCTATCCTTTTTAATCAATGAAATATATTTAGTTGTTAAAAAAAATCATAAAACACTAAAGATATGCTAGTTCTTTATATTTAATAACATTAAATACATACATTTCTCACTTAATAATGATATGATTCATAAAAAAAAAAAACCATACTATAAGTGTTTTATAATTAATTATAGTTTTTTACCGTTTAAAAGAACATTTTAGTCTTTTTATTTAGCACTTAACTGAACAAATAGTCTAATTCTAACATAAGTTTTTATTTGCTGACAAAATAAAAGATAAAAGTTCAACTTTTGTATTAGAGGGAGATAAATATTAATTCAGATAAAATTAGGAAGAAAAATGTAATTTTCTCTTATATATTATTATTATTATTAATATTGTATTGTATTATTAGCAAATTGTATTATTAGCAAATTGTGTTGTTCTGAATGAGCATGTTCTCTCCCTTATAATTGGAAAATTATGTTCTGTCAAAGTCACTTCCTCATATCTGAATTCATGTGTGGTGTTGATAGATACAATCTAAGTTCGACTCATGTCTTCTGTTTCATAGAAATTCGATCTTCTGAATTATAAAATGAGTTAATTTTTATTATTTTATTTTATTTTATGTTTTCGATATCCAATAGTTATAAAAACTCCAACTATTATCGAATTTGAATCAAATGGACGTATGAAAGGGATGAAACTCTCTCCACACCTATTTTTCCATACATCAATCGATTGGGTCATTGTAATAGAATTGTCAAAAGGGTCAACAATCTATATTTCTTAGCAGGAACTAAAAATTAAGGATAGAATTTTTTTAAAATTTTCTAGTCAAAGTGCACTCACTTTATAAGGATTCGTACTCATTTTTTTAATAGAGGAGGAGAGAAAAATTAAAATTTTAAATTATTGATGCTTCAAAGAAAATTATGCTATTAGAATATTCAA
Organism: Mallotus japonicus; assembly: GCA_949634005.1. Classification (NCBI taxonomy): domain Eukaryota; kingdom Viridiplantae; phylum Streptophyta; class Magnoliopsida; order Malpighiales; family Euphorbiaceae; genus Mallotus; species Mallotus japonicus. Next base: position 5,351 of record CATIWK010400800.1, read on the forward strand.
CTTTAATAAAAATTAATTTAATAAACATGAATTGGAGCTAATTTGTTTTTAATTAAAAAACATATCTAGCTATACATGAGTTCATACCCCCCAGGTATATTCCTATTTAATTAATACATTATTTTCCTAAGTAAAAGGTTACTTGCAGAACAAGGATGCTCAATCCAAATAGGAGAAGGAGTTCCTTATCAGGAAGAGACCCGGATTAGGAAGGAGACCTCCCAAATAAGAGTAAATCCAACATGGGAGAGGAATCCTATTCCTCTGAGGTTTGAGCATATCATTCTCTATAAATACTCCTTCCTTCTCCCCTTATTATTCATTATATTCTCTTAAGCTCTTATTCTCTCCTTATCTCTCTAAATTCTCTCTCTATATCTCTCTAACTTAAGCATCGAAGGGTTGGTGGGGGAAATCCCACGTCTCACATTGCTTTTTGTTGGTTGCTTGACCGCAGGACTCGGAGGTTCCGAAAATCAAGTTATCAAGTGGCGATGTTTGTGGGAATCTCTTGAGTGAAACCCATTATCATCTATTGAACAAAGCAACTCAAATCATGGCATCTAGCCCACCACCAACCACTGATGCTCATATCGATCCGCCAGGCAACTCAAATCATGGCGTCTAGCCCACCACCAACCACTGATGCTCATATCAATCCGCCAGGCACAACACCAAATACTCATATCAATCCTTCAGCTCCTATTCTTTCCATCAATCCATCTGCCCCTATCCTGCCAGTTGATCCATTGACTCTCGTCCAACATGTTGGACTATCAACATAAATTCCCTTTAACCCACATATGCCATCCGGAGTTACCCATGGTTGGACAACTCTAGGTACGAGCTTTCCTTATTATGCTCCCCTACATCATACTGACAGACACATTCCTTTTGTACCTTTCCCAAGCCTCTTAGGAACTCCCATTACAAATATGCCAGACCTAAATACAGTAACCCAAACACTCAACCTGCCCCTAACAAATAAAGAGGCGATGATCCAAAACATACAAGCTCAGATATTCTTCATGCAACAACAGTTGAACGCCTTAATTCAAGATAATAACCCCGGAGCTGCTAATCCGAGAAACAATGTGACCATACCATATGTAGTAGCTTAGAATGTTCCCACAAGGGATAAAGAAGTTTGAAAAGATCCGGAAGGAGAATTTAGCACAAGCATTCCAGCCCTAGACGAGACGCAAATAGCTCAGAAGATGAAGCAAGTAATCTAGAAAGCTTGGATAGGACTACGGAAGGAGGATGAGTGCGTCTTAGAAGGAGCAACGCCTTTCATAAGCAGGATCAATCAAACAGAAATCCTTTCCAAATTCAAACTACCTCAGTTAGAGCAATACGATGGTATCGGAGATCTAGTCAATCATGTATCATCATTTAGAATAAAAATGATGCTCCAGAATGTCAATGATGGGATTTTATGCCGAGTCTTTCCCAGCACACTCACCAAAAATTGCTCAGAGGTGGTTTCACCAGCTTCCGAAGAACTCTATTTCTTTTTTTGTGGAGTTAGTCGAGAAGTTCAGAACTCGATTTATTACCAGCGTTCCTCCTACTAAAAGCATCCATGATATCCGAACATGTAGGCAGGAAATCAGTGAATCATTGAGAAGCTACTTAGACAGATTTAATAAAGTGGCTACGCAAATTGAAAATTTAAGTGATGAAGTGGCTATAGAAGCCTTAAAGAATGGAATTTGGTTGGGAAAACTCAAAGATAAGATTCTCACAAAAAAGCCACGCACCTTCTCTAAAGGTCATGTCCATGGCCACAAAGCTAATCGAAATGGATGAGGACAGAAGACTACGAAGGGATAATGAAAAGCCACCGTTCAAGAAAAATGAAAGAATTGATCTTAGAAGGCCTACAGTTCCCCGAAACAATTTCAGAAACCTAGCAGAAGGATTCAGAAGAGAGACCGAGGGACTTACGCCCCTAAATGCTTCCAAATAAAAAATTCTCATGTGAATCAGAGAAAATAGAGTAAGCATAACTCCAGCCAGAAAGCTAACTCCACCAAAGAGAGGAATAGTAGACAGGATGAAGTACTGTCAATACCATCGAGATTTCAGGCATGAGACTGAAAGTTGCCGAGACCTCGCACGGGCGATTGAGCAATTGATAAAAAATGGGAAGTGGGAGATTTTACAAGAAACCGCCTTTCAAATAATTAAACGGAAGATTCTCCTACCTCAAAGAAAGCTCGTAATGAAATATTCGGATTCATCAACATGATTGTCGGTGGAAAAACACCAGCTGAGAAGAAATTAAAAAGGCCTTTGAGGGAAGAATACCGAGTATCTAAATGAAAGTCGATCATCACATTCGGACCTGATAATGGGGAACATATTCGACAACCCCATAATGATGCCTTGGTCATAAGCGTGTACATCCGAAATTATTTGGTGAAAAGACTTCTGGTGGATTATGGTATTGTTGTCAATGCACTTTCATGGGACGCCTACAAAGCCATGGGAGGCTCAGTCACTGATCTAAAAACAATTAAGAATCCCATCACAAGCTTCTGTGGAGGAACAACCTAGCCAATGGGACTGGTGTAATTTGGAAACCGAGAAATTGAAGACATTAAAGCAGTCAAGTCTTTGTTCAACGTGGTGGATCTTCCATGTACTTATAACGGTATTATCGGAAGGCCAATTATATATGAGATTGATACTGCCACGAGCATCAAGAGGCTAACTATGAAAATTCCTTTAGAAGACCGAGTAAGAACTATACTCGGAGATTAGTCCATGGTAAAACAGTGCTACCAGATGGCAGTAAAACCATAAATGGAGGCATTCCCTTTGGAAGCTTTAGAGACAGGAAAACAGGGAGCCAATCCAGAACCAATAGACTAAGTCCAGACTCTACAGATAGCTGAGGAAAAAATAGTCAAGATAGGGGGTGAACTTGACGAGAATATCAGCAAAGAAATTAGTGAAATTTTGAACAAGCATTCAAGTAGCTTTGCCTCGAAGGCATCCAAGATTATTGGAGTAGATCCTCGGATTGCATCTCACATCCTGAACATTAACCTAAGAGTGAAGCTGGTAATTCAGAAGAAGATGAAGTTTGCCTATGAGAGGCAGAAGGTGATCACTGAGGAAACAAAGAAGCTGTTAGATGCCGGATTTATCAGAGAAGTCACACATCCGGAATGGGTCGTTAATGTCGTACTGGTCAAGAAGGCTAATGGGAAGTATAGAATGTGTGTTGACTACACAAACCTGAACAAGGCATGCCCTAAAGACAGATATCCCTTACTAACAATTGACAAGTTGGTAGACTCGACAGCCTGCCATAGTTTGTATAGTTTTGTTGATGCAGCTCAAGGGTACCATCAGATCCCATTGAAGGAAGATGACCAGGAGAAAATGTCTTTCTTTACGCATGAGGGTCTTTACTGTTACAAAGTCATGCCTTTTGGGCTAAAGAATGCTGGATCAATATAACATAGGCTAATGAATCACGTCTTCCAGGATCAGATTGGGAAGAATGTGGAAGTATATGTGCATGACATTTTCATCAAAAGCCAGTGAGCAGAGCATCATGCTGAAGATCTTAAGCAAATTCTTAATATTCTCGATCAATACTGGATCAAACTCAACCCAGATAAATACGTCTTTAGGGTGAAAGCTGGGAAGTTCTTAGGTTTCATAATTTCACATAGAGGAATAGAGGTAAACCCAGAAAAGATGGAAGCTATTCTGAACATAAAAGCTCCTAAGACACTGAATGAGCTCCAAAAGCTAAACGGTAGAATCACAGCTCTTGGAAGGTTTATCTCATGCTCGGCCAAAAAGTGCTTACTTTTATTCCAAGCTTTAAAAAATTTCAAGAAATTTAAATGGAATGATGAATGTCAAACAGCGTTTGAGGAAATAAAAAGTTCTTGTCCTCTCCTCCATTGCTCAGCAGACCAATCCCAAACGAGGTTCTATACTTGTATCTCTCTATTGGACACGAGTCCATCGCTTCAGTGCTAGTCCAAGAGGAGGGAAGCTAGCAAAACCTAATCTACTATATCAGTAAGATCCTTAGAGGCTCGGAAGTACGGTATCGCAAACTGGATAAGCTCGTAATGATGGTCATTCATATATCTAAAAAGCTCAGGCAATACTTCCAAGCTCATTTAATAATTGTCAGAACAAACTTTCCTTTGCAAAAAATTCTTCAAAGGCCTGAAACTTTAGGAAGACTGGTCCAATGGTCCGTTTAGTTACGAGCCTTGCTAACAGATAAAAGCTCAAGCATTGACAGATTTCATTCAGGAGATGACAGTAGAGGAAGTTGTTTTTGTATCTTATCCAGAGTGGATGATGTACATCGATGGAGCATCAAGCGCACAAGGATCTGGAGCTGGGATTATTCTCATTAGGCCAAGTAAGATCAGAATTAAATACACAGTTCATATTAATTACAACGTCACAAACAACACATGTGAGTATGAAGCGCTACTTACAGGACTTAAGTTGGCCACAAAAGTCAGGGCTGAGCATCTGAGGATTTACTCTGACTCTCAACTAGTGGTCAACCAAGTCAAAGGGATATATCAGGTTAAGGAGCCTAGCATGATTAAGTACGTAGAGAAAGCTAGACAACTCTTAAAGAAGCTCGAGCAAGAAGGGGGACAATGGGAAATACTTTAGATTCCTAGAAACAAAAATACAGAAGCAGACTTGTAGCAAAATCAGCCTCAGAAGCTAACCAAGTATTCAATACGCTTGAGCTAACAGAAGAACTCATCAAAATGAGCATCAAAGAAGTAGAAGTCATGAACACTCAGGAGATAGCAGACTGGATAAAGCCCATCATTGAGTATCTGGATCAGGGCATCTTACCTCAAGATGAAATTAAAGCTTAGAAGATAAAACTCAGAGCTGCGTATTATTCCTTATGTAACGGAGAACTCTACAGAAGATCTTTGTCTCACCTATGGTCAAAGTGTGTATCTCCAAATGAAGGAAACTATGTGCTTAGAGAGATCCATGAAGGAATATGCGGAGCTCATAAAGCCCAAAGTTCATTAGTCTGAAAAGAATTATTGCAAGGATATTACTGGCCAAGTATGTCCAAGGATGCACAACAATTGGTTCAGAACTGTTCCAAATGTCAACAATTCACTCGTTTGAATCACAAGTCATCCAATACCCAACACCCAATAGGAAGTTCGTGGCCCTTCATGATATGGGGAATGGATATCCTAGGACCTTTCCCAGTCTCAACATCTCAGAAGAAGTTCTTGATCGTAGCCATCGATCACTTTACTAAGTGGGTAGAAGTTAAGGCAGTTCCAACCATCACAGAGACTTGGATATCAACAACCTCAGTGCTTGGATATGCCTAGACTTACTTGAAGAAAGAAAGGAGTAGGCATCGATCATATCAGAAGCTCAGAAGTTAAGAGTAGCTGAGTATCACAACAAACATGTCCGACCAAAATAATTCAAAGTTAGAGATTTCATGTTAAGAAGAGCAAACATTGGCAAAGGAAGTTCCGGAACAGGCAAACTCGGACCTAATTGAGAAGGCCCTTATCAAGTCATAGAAAAAACTACTAAGGGTGCATACAAAGTACGAGATATGTAGGGAAAGAGTTGCCCAGATATTGTAATTCAGATAGTCTAAGGAAATATTATCAATAGAGAAATTGTACTCAAATAAAGAAATATATGTTCTGATGCAATAAAAGTATTTTTTCCATTTCTCTTAAGAAGTTTCTACATCTATTAAAAAAGAAAGGAACATTCAGACATTTACAATTACCTCGGACTCAGGAGGCATTGCCCCATCAGAAAGGGGAAGGTCAATATTCTCAGCATAATGAATAGTAAAAGGATCAACCCCAGTAGTTGATTTTTCAGTAGCGATGCTTGGATCAGTAGGCTGCTATGAAAAAGAATTCTTAGTCGCTTCCTTTCAGCAACTTTTGAACTCTTGTGTCGCTTTGGGGCAGATTTCTTCAATGTATCCTCTTCAGCAGCCAACTTAGCTAAATCTTGAGAGGTTATTTTGTCAAAATCAGTGAAGTCAAGATCAGGGTGCTGAGCAAGAAGGATTCTCTTACACTCAGATTTGTACACTTTAAGAAATCCCGACACCATGTTTTGATAGGTTTTCATATCATCACCACGGGCTTCGTTCTCTTTAGCAAGCTCTTTCTTTAGAGCATGAAGCTCCGAATCTTGTTTCTCCACCTTTCAGTGAGCCGAGTCTGGGAGTGCTCAAGCTCCTGGATCTTCTTTAGATGGGACTAGGCCTCAGATTTAGCTTCTTTAAGCTGAGCTTCAGTAAGTTCCAGTGCATGTTTTGCTGCACCTAACTTTTTCTCATAATCTACAGCAATGGTGCCAACCTCAGCATCCTTGAAGTTATATTGACTTTGAAGGATGAATTGGTCATCCTTAGCCAAAAGCAAACCCTGAGCCAGCTGCAGGAAAGATAAGAAAGGTTAGTAAAAAAAACTTACGGCAAGTAAAAGAAAACCAAGCTCGGACAAACTACCTCTAAGGCATGCACAATCAGATAATTGTAAAGCTCGCCCCTTCCTACATCTCACCACCTTTGAATGTCCTCAGGCAAGTACAATGACTCAGCATACTGATCCCTCACTTGGGGATTCAGAACACTCGAAGGACTCATTTTGTCCAAGATCCACTTCTTCGCATCTGGGCATCTTGGAAGTCTCGGATGCTTGATAAAAACATTTTCTGCCAGTTCTTCTTCATCCTTGGCTATTCCCTTTCCCTGAGAATGCTTCTTTGAAGACCCGACCTTATTTTTTCGAGAAAACTCAACTGGTGGATCTATTGTAACCTCGGTATGAGGTTCAGTACGAGTCTCGGTAGTCTCTAACTCCAACGTCAAATCAATAATGTCTTGCTCTTGTTCTTGCTTTTGATCATCATCTGAAAGCAGTATCCCGCCCTGTATAAAAGTCAGCCATGTATAAATAGAGAAAAAAGGAAAGTCAGAATATACCTCCAGAAGCTCAGCACTTACCAGCATTATCACTATTCCTGGGGTACACTCTCTGAAGGTACCGCAAGAAACAATTTTTAGCAGATGTTTTCATGGCTATACTCTGAGAATGAAGCCTTTTTATCAACTCTGAATCTCTATCAGGCAACTCTCTTAGACGCCTCATGTTGTGACATTCATCAACCCATAAGTGTCGAACACCGAAGAACTCCATCAGATGTTCTATAACAAAATACTTATGTCTCCAAGACTTTGGTATATCTCAGAGTTTCATAAATAGACTCAGATGGGGAACAGCAGATAAGGCAAATGTCAGCTCCCCCTTTTTCTTATTCAAGCTAAATACAAATTAGAACGTGTCAAAATCCAGTTCTCTACCTTCCCTTTACATCAGCTCTATATAACCAGTTAGAATCCTATAGCTATTAGGATGTAGTTGCCCAGGAGCAATATTATATCTATTTAAGAAAAGCCTTACAAATGGATCTAGGGGGAACCTTAATCCACCCTCTAATTAATCCTTGTAAACTACCATTTTTACAGCATCTGCATAAGGCTTGTGCGCCTTCTTCTCAGTGGTATGCAATAGATAGGCTTGGAGAATACCAAACCGGCGCTTATACCACTCTAACATACCCTCATCTACTCTTGACTTCAAACAAGTCAGATTTACTTGCTCTCGGGGAGGCAAGGTGCTAATGAAAGGAATAAAGACAATCAAAACCAAGAAGAATTGAAGGTATTCACCTAACAAGCAAAGCAACACCCAACAACAGAAGTAACGAAGGTAGAGAGTAAGAATACTCGAATGCAATAGTGACAGCAGGAACACAAGTGCAGAAAAGCAAAAACGAGTTCCTTTCCACACAAATCTACCTGCTATTTATATAAGTGGGGAGGATTCTAGAAAAGACTTCAAATGCCCTCAAAGTAGGAGTAATTCAAACACACATCCTAGGGGTATAATAGTCAAGACAGATCTTTAATGCAACCCATTATTAGCACGACTACCAAAAATCGATGTCCTTTCAACTGATGCAATTCTTCAATAACCATCACGACGATTTGAAACGTCTCTTCTCCTGACAATTGACCAAGCGCAGCAGTTACATAAATTCAAAATTCAAAAACTATATTAAAAGGCGTGAATCTTGTAGTCACATGTCTTACTGCCAGCTGTCCCAGATCTCGGGTCGCTTTTCAACACCGAGCATATCCTAAAGTCGAGTATATATGAAAAATCGCATCCTCGGGTTGCTATGTTGCACCAAGCATCTCACAAAGTCTAGTATATATGGAAACTAGCACCCTCATGTCACTATTCAGTACTGAGGTCATTTCAAAACTCCAGCACTTGCTGGTCCCATTCTGCATATTACTGTAATACAGGTGGGTTAATCCCTCGAGACGTCGAGCATTAAACTCCTGCATTAGCAGGTCTCATTCTGCGTGTTTCTAAAACACTGGTGGGTTAATCTATCGGGACGTTTGTTAACACCGAGCATCTATCAGTCCAGCTGGCATCTCTTTGTTATTGTACTCAGATATCCGAAATTCAAAGACTCGGTATCGAGCATCTTCACCTTCAGTGACTGAGGCTGGCCACCTCAGCAATGATTCTCAACATCTCTTTTCAGCAATCTTCTGTACCGAGCAATCATCCACACATCTACTGATCTCTAGCAATCTCGGACATAAATATCCTACCAGACTTTCAGGGGGGACTCTTGATACCCCACAGGTATATTCCTATTTAATCAATACATTATTTTCCTAAGTAAAAGGTTACACTACTAGAATGTTGATCTTTTGTGACGAAAAATTAGTGAGAGGATACAAATCCCGTCACTAAATGCTTAGCTTTTATAGTTTTAGTGAGGAATATAAAATACTCTCACTAAACCTCTTCAAAAAGGTCATATTTAATGAGTTAATATACACAACCCGTCACTACTGGGTTGAAAAAAAAAAGGCGCTCTCTTTCCCACTAAAATTTCAGCTAAACCATTTCTCTATCTTCCTCTAAAACCACTACCCTTTTTCACTCGCGAACTGCCATTATTATATGCAGAGAACAATATCCTGGAGCAACTAAGACATGGATTTACGCAATTCGAGCTTGTCTCTTCGCCGGTTCCTTCCATCTCCACTTCGAAATCCTTCTCATGTCCCGCGCTTTCCTTCGCATGCAACAACCATCGCTTCTTTGCTAGAATTGGACCGTCGCTGTGAGTTTCTATTACTATTCCAAATACTTTATATGGTTATATATGTTAATAAATTGGTTCTATATTTTGTTTGTATTGTTCAGAGGTAATGTATCGCCTGCTATGAAGAAAGTAGAGAAGTATTCAGTTTAGAAAGTTATCGGCGACGGCCGGTGTCTGTTCGTGCTCTGGTATCATTTCCTTACCTCAATAATTTGATAACAACAATGTCGTGCCTTCGCTTGTAATATTCTATTTTTTGATGAAATTAGGTCAAAGGTGTGGCACCTGTTAAGGATGCCAAACATACATTGTATGTATATGATTAACACATGACATATTTATTAATGTCAAATTTTTAACTCACAATTCAACATATGTAATAAAACTATTTATACAAGTAATACATATCACAC
>CATIWK010400914.1:0-16342 GCA_949634005.1 Mallotus japonicus
TTGTTATTTTGATTTATTAATTGTTGCTGATTTTTTATCTTGTTTTTTTTTTGGTTTTTTTTTTGTTCTTTTTTTCTCTTCTTTTTTTTCTTGTAGGCAAAGCATGGAACACTTTAGTTCAATAATTTTGCAAATTTTATGTTTTGGGATTTGTAAACTTAAGTCTAATGTAATATTGAACTTTTATGGACTAAATTATTGAAATAACTTTTATTCTGTTTTAATATTTTATGTAATATGTGGTTTCTATATAGGTAAGAAATTATGTATTTGTATTGTTAAAAAGAGTTATGTATTTTTAGAAAAATTATGAAAATTAGAGTTAGAAAATCAAAATATTTAAAGTTTAAGTCCATGGGCCTATAGAAAATTTATTGCCAAAAAAAAAGACTGAAAGTTTGAGCCCATGGGCTTATAGCCCAATAACCGAATTAATCGAAAACCGAACAGAAAAATTCGGTTCGAAATCGATTCGGTTTTCTTTTATGGTTCGGTCGATTCGATTTTATCCAGGTTCGGTTCGGTTAATTCGGTTTGGTAAAAAAAACCCCCAAAACCCACCAAACCAACTGAATTAACACCCCTAATGTTGAGGCAGCTGCTTCTAGTAATTCCTCGTTTCAAATTTTGAAGAGAGCTCCTATCAATGTGTTGGTGGGATGGCAACCTCCTTCGGATAGGTGGATTAAAGTAAATACAGATGGTTTTGTATTGGAAACCCGGGGAGAGCAGGGTGTGGTGGAGTGATTAGAGACTGTACGGGTAAATGGCTTGATGGCTTTGTAGCGGATGTGGGTTTTCTGCTTTGTGGTTACAGCGGAGCTTTAGGGAACCTTTTATGGGTTACGTCTTGCATGGAAAAGAGGGTACAAGAATGTCAACTTAGAGGTAGACTTTGAAGTAGTGGTCAAGATGCTGGTGTCTCGAACAATGATGGCGCAAGGTGCTTCAAATTTGTTTCATGCATGCTGCAGTCTGTTAAGGCAACAATGGTCCGTTCACATTCAGCATGTGTACAGGGAATGGAATAGGGTTGCAGACGGCTTAGCATCCAGGTTTGCTAGTTTTGGGATTGGTTATCATGAGTTGGATCGGCCTACAGAAGGTTTAATTTTTTTCTAAAAAAAATTATTGGAGTGGGTTTAGAGATCATGAGTTCTTTGAACCACTAACTGAACTGAACCATTCCGAATTGTATCGAATGGAAAAACTAAAATCGGAACCGATAATATATATATAATTTCACTAATAATTATTGTTTTTTATTTTTGATGTAATGCGTGATAAAATTAGAAATATAGAATTATGTGTTACAAATAAAATTTAGTACCATTTTTATAATAAATTATATCTAAATATATTAAATGTTAACTTAGCATATAATATTTGACATTTTAAATACTAATTAATTGATTGAAATAAAATAAATACACTCATCAATTAAATCTTTTTATAGTTAATTTTCAATATATGTTTATATCATAAAAATAAATTTTAAATTTAAAAATAAAATTTGTAGTCATTTTATTTTATATGTTCAATTAATAAATTATTGAAATATAAATATTAAAGTAAAACTTAAAAAGAAAATTTATAAAAAAGTACTACTATTAAATATAATATATTTAATACAATATAAAAATAATTATTATGAATTTATTAAATATTAATTATATATATATAAACTAAAAATTTATATAAATTTTTGAACTTTGGTTTTGCTCCTAACCAATTCAGATTCTCTATTTGCTTTAAATCTCTACTCCAAAAATTCAGAGCAATTTAGGATAAAGATTTAATTTGGAGTCAAGTCTGGAGAATTATTTTTTGAATTCTCCAACTTTTAGATTGGGTTTGGAGAATTTGCATTCTCTGAACTGCTCCGACCTTTACTCAGCCCTAACTATAACATCTTGAGGTTTGACCTATTACACCACTAGATCCCTGTATTTTAAATAATTACCATAACATTTCTAAAGTTTTACTCCATTAAATTATTACATCACTACCGTTTAATTCACCAAGATCAATTTGAAAAAACTAAAAGTTATAATATAGTTCTTTAAATTCATCCAATTTTTTTATTAAATTAATAAAGATTTTTTAATTTATTGTGGTTTTATTACTATAATAACTTTTTATTTTTAACATTAAAATAAATTTAAAACATACTAATTTAAAATTAACACTACTCCAATATAAATATGCAATCAATTATTATATTGATTTGGACTCAATTTTTTAAATTGTTATCATACTAATATGACTTATCTAATCGGTATTTCGTTGATTATAATTTATCACATTGACATCTATTCAATTCCGCAATTGGCATCATATTAATGTAATTTATATAATTGGCATCCATCAATTAAGGTTTACCATATTAATATGAAACTCAACTTTGATGATTGGTATTGCACCCTAAATGAGATTTGCCATACTGAAATAAATTTATTAATGATATTTGATAATCGTAATTCTCAAAGGACTTGTAAACAACGTGTGTATGTGTATATACAGACACTAACTAAAACAATTTTAATAAGATTTAATAATAAAATCTATGTCAATATGATAAATTCTAATTAATATAGTATTAATTACATAGTTGTATTGGAGGATTGACAATTCTAAATCATTATGTTTTAAATTTATTTTTTATATTAAAAATAAAAATTATTTAAATATTATAATTATTATTACAATATAAACATAATAAATTAAAAAATCTATATTAATTTAATAAAAAATTGATTGAATTTAAAATTATATTATAAGTTCAGGGACCAAATAAAACTTTAATTTTTTTAAATTGGTCTATTTAACGGTAAATCAAATTATATGAATATAATACTTTACCAGGACAAAACCTCAATATTATCTAAATTAATTATTAAAAATATAAAAATCTAATAATATAATGGATCAAACCTCATAAAATGTCATAGTAATTTAGTCCAAACTTCATCTCCATTGTCTACACAATAATAATGGTACATCAAAGATATGTTTCATATTTTCAATGTAGGTGATGATTGACTAGATTACCAATTTTCTTATTATAAATTGATATACACTTTAACAAAAAGGTTTAAAAGCAATAAAAAAATTCATTCAATACATTAAAAATAAATAAAACACTTAAAATGTAACATGATTTACACATTTTGTCGTGATAAATATGAGGTCCAATGTTGATAAGGACGAGTTCAACATCCTCACATGATTTTTTTTTTTTTTTTGAAATATGTTAGACACAAGACCACTACCACATGCTTATATCCTCACATGATTTTTAATCAAGTAAAAGGTTAGAAAACTTTAGTAACATTAACATAATATTATTTCTCATGTCCAAAGCAAAAGTACAATGTATCCGGCCAAACCAAGCATAAATCAAAAGATTGAAGAATTTCCACTATAATGGGCATGCTCTAGACAACTATATTATTAAAATGGCACTATACATGCATAATCTCCGTTTATATAGAGAAAAATCTTATCTCTTCTTCAAGGTTTAACCTCATAAATATCTTAATTTATAATATTTATATCTTTTAAATATTTTTATATTTTTATAATCCTTAAAATTTATGTAAATTATCATTTTAATTTTCTCTTTTTTTATTATTTTCACTCATAATTTTATTAATATTATTAATTTATTTACACTTTCTAATTATTTTAAATTGAAATGATAGTTATATTTTTATTTTTTATTTTCACATAATTAAATTAAAATTAAAAATAGTTTATTTACATGCATAAATTTGAATAATGTATATCGAAAATAAAATAAAATATATATTTTTATAAATAAATATTTTTGAGTGTAGAGGGGGAGGGAGAGAGGGGATTTAAACCCCCCACCTCTTACAAGTGACATGTCCTGTGATGGAATGAAAAACCATCCTATTCTAGACTAGCTAACTATAAATAATATTTATTGATTATTTAGCTGACTATTTAAATTTTATAAATTAAATTATAAAATTGGTACTATTTTATAAATATAATGTTTCTTCAAATGTTATTTATTTTATTTTATTTTATTTTAAAAAGTATTAATAAATCAAAATTATCAGATTATGAATAATTTAATATTTAAATTAATAATTAGATAATGAATAAAAAATAATTATGCGAATATAAATTTTATTCTAATTTTAAGTTGACGTTATTAAAAACTACATATAAATAAAATATTTTAAAAATTAGATTAAAATAAGTGAATATTAGAAAACTATATTAACGGTTTAAAAGTAATTTCTATTTTAATTTGGCTAATAATTGAAAAAAAGTAATAAAAATTATCATTGTATAGTTCTTCATTAATAAATATTTTATTCAAACTAACAATTAATATCTCAAAAAAATTAAAATATTTTAATATTTATAAAATTTTAAATCAAATAAAGTACATTTTCATCCAGCATTTGATCAAATAATTATTTATTGATTGCCTATTTTGATATTTATTTGTGTACAACTAATATATTTAAAATCTAATAATTCTGATTTATTTTTTAAATTACAACTATAAATAATAGAATAAAATTAATAATATTTGATGATTTCATTATATATATAAAATATTGTAAAATTTATATTTTAAAATATAAAATTTTAATAATTAACTAAATAATCAATAAAAATGTTATTAATTACAAGGTTATACATTATTCACAAATCTATACATTAATACATATAAATAAAATGTTATTAATTTTAAATTAACATATTGAAAATTAAAAAATTAAAAATATACTTATCATTGTAATTTAAAATAACTAGAATATATATATATGTGTAAATAAATTAATAATATTAATAAAAAATTATGGTTGAAAATAAAAATATATTGAATAAAATGAGAGGATTAAACGATAATTTATAAAAACAATAAGGACTATAAGAATACGAAGGTGTTTAAAAGCTACAAATATTATAAGTTAATATGTCTATAAAGTTAGACCTTAAATAAATAAAAAAAGTTAAAATTTTCACTACAAATACAGAAGCCTATGTATATATTATGTCTGTTAATAAAAATTAATGAGAAACTTTAAGGCATAATACATCCGCGGCTCCCTGTACTTGCCACTTTTTATCAGTTTGATACATCTACTTATAGTTTTATCATTTTAACACTTGAACTCGCTTAAAATGTAATTTTTAAAAAACTTATTAGCACACGTGACATGTAATAATGAATCAATATGTGTCACATCATAAGAGTTTAATTAATCAAAACTATAAAGTATATGTGTCTAACTAACAAAAAGTGACAAGTACAGGAGGTGACGTATATATTATGTTATTAGATTAGTGAATTTTTGGCAAGTTTAAGTGTTAAAATAACAAAACTGTAAGTTAAGATATCAAACTGACAAATATTATATCAAGTATAGGAGATTGTAGATGTATTATGCCAAAATTTAATCTATATGCCATGACATACATGTTGTGACATCGTTAACTATAAAAATATGTATTGATGTTAATAATGGATGTAAGTGTTGAGATCAACTGGTAGGAGACTGTTTTCACTTAAATGACTATTTGAATTCGAGTCATAATGTATACAATTATATTAAATAATTATTAAAAAAGATTACCTCTCCTACGATTGTGTTTGGTTGAAATAGATTGTATATACCAAATGGTTAAAAAACTGAATGGATTATGCATAAAAACAAAATTAAACTCAATGATTAAGCGCTTGATTTTAAAGCTAAAATCTTTAATACAATTAATTACATGGGGTTTTTGCCACGCATGTTTGGACACAGTGTCCACGTGTTCGTCCCTGTCTCATCTCGTGTCCAACTTATTTATTTATTTATTTTTTTTTTTTTTGTGGATAGTCACATTTCTGAAGTAAAGTTTAGAAGAAAAAATGTCCATTTCTAGCTTGGTATTAGTATAATACTCACTTGACAATAACATGTATGTGTTTTGGATTTTGATTAAGACAAGTGAATTAAAAGGTAAAAGAACTTGTCAAGAGTGCCATTAACTATATGGCTGAAAACCAAAAATGACTATTACTATTATACAAGTTGTCAAGAACAAGTTGAGTAGTGTGATTTTGATTTAGGTGATGTGATATTAGCTATTTTAATGGTCATTCTCATGTAATTAGTTCCTGCTTGAAAAAAAAAACTCACACACACATATATGTCAAATTTGATAAATAAGTAACACACATTTATTAATTATATATAAAAATGTTCAAAGTTCATTAGCGTTAGTGCTAAGAATAATAAGGATTAGTACTTACTTTAAAATCTACCATCAAAACTAATAAAAAAAATAAATATATA
This sequence comes from Mallotus japonicus, assembly GCA_949634005.1. Classification (NCBI taxonomy): domain Eukaryota; kingdom Viridiplantae; phylum Streptophyta; class Magnoliopsida; order Malpighiales; family Euphorbiaceae; genus Mallotus; species Mallotus japonicus. The sequence continues at coordinate 6,330 of CATIWK010400914.1, forward strand.
TATATATATTTAAAATTAATTATATAAATCATAAATAAAATTATTTTTATACACCAACAACTTATCCATTACTTTTTATTTATCAAATGAAGTTGACAAATTAATTATTATACTGCAATTATTACTCGCTTAATAATTATATATGGAAGTATTACAGTTCATTTCTTTCATTTCTATCCAAACAAAGGAGATTATATTGGGGTCCTAGATCCAAAAATTAGGTCAATATTTAAGTCCAATTAAGAACTCAGTTTTATTTAGGGATCTTTATAAAAATGCCCAAGACACATTCCAACAATAAAAATGCCTCATTTTTTTTTAAATTATACACATACCCTAAAATAAGAAAATATTTACATGCCTGCTAAAAAAAAGGCCTCAAATTTTCAATCAAGCAACCACATTTATTCTTTCCAACACCTCCATTCAATTTTGTTTAGCTCAAACATAAAAAAAATTTAAACAAACAAAATCATCTTCAATCAAAAAATAAAAAGCAACATTCATTGAATCATACATAAGATTTCATCAAGCTACATTCATTTAAGAAGAAGAAAACAAGCAAACAAAAACAAAGCAACAACAATCACAGGTTCAAGGTAAAAAACTCTAATTCAATTCTCTAAATTTTTTTTCAACAAATTTAATTTAATGTTCAATGTTCAATGCATGCAAACCCATATCATATTCGTATGATTGAATTCAAAAATAAAATTTCTCCAAAAAATTTAATTGTGAATCCATAAATATATAAGTTTTTCTATGAGAAAAACACCACACAAAATTGTTTCAAATTCAAAATCCAATATTTAATTGTCAAAATTTTATCATTGTTTCTTTAAAAAAAAAAAACATAGATTTAGATCGAGCTCATAGAAAACACAGAAATTCCATATGTATTTTTTTTTCCATTTTAGAATACTTTTAGTATATTTTACATTTGTGATACATCTCAAACTTGCAAAAATAGAAAAACTACTAATTTTTATTCACTACAATGGAGAATGGAGTAACAACTAACCTAGAAAGCGTTGGATAAGAAAGGTGGACAAAAAGTGCATTCAACAGACAATAGATACATGACAATGACATCAAAACATTATTGAATCCTTCAATTCTACAATTAAATATGCGTGAAAACTCCCAATCACAACTCCAATCACAACTCCACTAGAATACCTACGTGTATTGATGCAGGAATGAACTTCAATAAATAAAAACATTGCAAGAGGTACTTTTAAAAAATTTACAAAAAAGCCCAAAGAAATGTTGAATGAGAACTACATAAAAGCTGTAAAACTCAAGGTCAATTCTTAATACTTTGGGTTCATATTTCAAATATGTTGCATAAAATACACAATCACTGATTATTTCTTAAACTCAAACTCATTTTTGAATACTTTTGGTTTTCCATTTGGGTGAAAAGGATTTGTCTGAGGATTTTGGAGATGCTTATTTAATTATTAATCTTGTTCTCTATTTCTAAAACTAAATACTTTTGTTTTATATTTCGTATATGATCCATGTAATATATAATCAATGCTTATTTCTTAATCTTGAAACCTCAACGCACAATTATTACTTAACACCATACAAAATTCTTTTTAGGCCAGAAGATCAAATGATGAACTGTTCAATGTCTATTTTGAGGAAAAACCAAAAATACTAAACCTAAAAGAGAAAACATGCACATGCAACAAATTTCAGCTTGACCAACTATTATGTGAGCACGCATGAATAGATTTCTAGGGAGCTAAATCAAGAACGTTACAACTACTCATCACATTACTACTCTAAAGATACAATGCTTGCAATATATAAAGCAACGATCTACCCGCTTCAAACCCAGTTAACATGGAGCATACCAAACGTAGTCAAAGACATAGTCGTGCTACCTCTAAAAGGAGGAATTCGACTAGGAAGACCTAAAAAGAGAAGATGCAAATCTCCATGGAAATTTAAAACTGAAAACAGGTGTGCAGATGTAGATTATATAGAGACATAAAAAAAGACATGCAGAAATCTAGCAAACAGAAAATGAAACTTGGAATACTTTCGATTCACGTTTAGTTTAGTTTCTGTATATGAAACTGTATGTTACAACTATATTGAGATTCATGAAGAATAATGAAAACTCTGTTTATATATTTTTATAAATTTTTACAAATCCAATTGTATTTGCTCTTTAAAAAAATAATATAATAAAATTGCAAAGCAAGTATTACTTGTCCCCTGGTTTTGAAAAAATCCATTTCAATCTCAATTTCATTAATTTTCGAATATGTTTCGTTTATCTTTTGTTTGTATTCTGTATATGATACAATTAATATATAGAATCAAAGTCATTTTTCTGAATACATACATAATGTCTACAAACTAACTCTCAAATACAATAAAATATTGTATATAATCAAAGAAAAAACCTCATAAACACACATTAAAAGAAGACACAAAAACAAAAACATAAGCAATAATAATAAATATATTTCAATAAACAATGAGTATAATTTTGGTAAATTATATGTTTCATATACAATTCTGAATATTAAAACAAACACAAAAGTTTGACTTTAAAACTGCAACCTAAACTATACACAATATCTTAGAATAAAATAACAATTCAATGACACATGAATTTCCATCAATTAACTAAAAGAAAATAAATATTCAACAACCAAACAGACTATAAAATATAGAATCCTACACAATCAACCAATATTCATCTTTACAATTAGATAACATCAATTTTAAATTCATAAACTTAGAAAATGATTAAAAATTCAACAGAACAGTTCATATAAATTCCCTTAAATAATTTTTTTCTTCCCTTTATGTTATATTTTAACTTTTATATTTTCTTTTTGCCGAAGGCCCGTGAGTTTCTTAATAAAAAATACACAAAAAGGAAGGGCCCAAATTTGGTCAAAATACATATTTTATCTCAAATTCAATTCAACTTGAAATGAAGTTTAAAATAAATATAATAGAGTTGCAGTTAAAAATTGATCTAAATAATAGATACATGGCTAAGTTAATCAGTTAATGTCATGCGATTTTGTCATTAACTCCCATTACATACTATTCCTATTTTTTTAACAACTAGATCAATTAGTTAAATCCAAACATTACAAAGGGAGGAGATAAGAGATAGGGGTTCGATCCCTGATTTTCTCAACAGGATGTCCACACTTTTTACCACTTCAATTATTTTTTTAATATAAGAGCAAGTGTCATTCTTGGTCAATATTGTCGGTCAGCCTTCGCTTGATGGCTAAAAAGCTCTCAATGATATAAGAAAAACTTAAATTTAAATTTTCATGTTAAAAAAAACTTGAATTTAATTATTTTTATTTTTATTATTGTCTTAATAGTGTTCTTATGTAGGGTGGAGGCTTTTTCGTCCCTTTTCCATCCTCACTTTCCCGGAAAATCTAAAAAAAAAAAAAAAATAGTGTTCTTATGTAATGTATTAAAAAAAAATAGTGGTCAACATTTGTAAGCTGAAAAAAAAGGGCAAACTCTTGAAAAGAAGGTGGTCATGATGTGTCAAGTGGTGATGATGTGTTTTGAATTTGAAGCTACTCATTGATGTGTGTAGAAGTGCCAAATATAAGAATTTTAGCATGTAATTATGGGCTCAAGATTTTGGTTAAAAGCTTTATTTTTTCCTTTTTTCCTTTTTTCGTTAAAGAAAAAGAGCATTTAAATTAAGGTAGATGTCAAGTTTTGTTTCCTCCTTTTAGCCCCACCTTCCCTATTACTTAGCAATATTTGTCATATCAAAGAAAAATAAAATCTCACTGTATGTACAAAACTATTAATCCTAATTTTAATTTTGGCTTATTATCCATATCTTTTTGCAATCTATTGATTTGGAAAGTTGACCTTTTCTCTATTAGTTACTATATTGCATGTGGATGTTTTATTGCTGCCTTCTTCACTCATGCCATGAGAAAAACATCCTTCCTATTGTTCAAAAAAAAAAAAAAAAAAAAATCCTTCCAAATCTCTCATTTTCCGAGTTATATATATTTTATTTATTATTTGTAAAGGAAAAAAAGAAAATCTTGAATTTAAGATATTGCTCAAATTGAATTATGCATTTACAGTGGTCCTATTTATTTTCAATTGTTAAATTGTATTTAGAACACAAATTGTGCTAATAATAACATAATCAAATAAGGTCCACCACAAGTAATTTAAGTGGCAAAAGTTGTGCACACCCGGATGTAAAGAGAAGAGTTCGAACTAGTCCCCCTCCCTGTTGTGGAGAATTAAATCATTTAAATTCTAAGGACTGGAAAAAAAAATCAAATAAGAAAATTTAATAAGGAAAAAAATATAATTATTTTTAATGACGGAAAAAGTAGTTTTTATAAAATTATATTTATTTTGTAAAACAGACTTATTAGTTAACTTTAGAAATTTTATAAATTTATTTAAACTTTTAAAATTTAGTAAACATATCCTAGACTATATATTTTAATTAAAATTGATAAAAAATTACTTCAAATATTTTATTAATTCTGCTTGAGTTGTACATTGTGTAAAAATTGAAAATAGTCGATGGAATTAAATTATTATTATTCAAATTTTAAAATTAGAATAAATTTATAATAAATTATAGACGTTTTAATTTTGATACCCATAAAGGCATAAACCTTGAAAATATAACTTAAAATTCTCAAACTTTCTATTTTATAATTTGTCGATACATTGTATAACACTAAATTTGAAGTAATATTGCTCTTAGAAGATACATCACAGGAGAATGTTACATAAGAAAATAAAGTTACAGACACATTAGTATATTGATGTCGTATTAAAAGGATTTATATTTTGATAAATGAAAGCCAACTGACTTGAAAAACTTGAATTTTGGATGGCTGGTTGAAACAATACTCTAGTATAATAGGTGTGGCCAGGGGCGGAGCCAATAGGGGGGCAAGGGGGAGTCCGGCCCCCCCAAACTTTCTAAAATTTACTTAATATATAGTTAGGGGTGTGCATTCGGTCGGTTTGGTTAGTTTTAGGATATTTTTTGACCGAACCGAATTTACCAAAATTAAAACCAAACTGAACCGAATCAAACCGGACCGAAACCAAACCAAACCGACCGAATCTAACCTAACCAATCAAAATATTTCAAAAATATCAAATTTTTAATTTTTTATTACATTATTTTAATATTTAAAAATTAAAAAAATAAAAAAATCATTAAAATTTGGTTAACCGAATTATTGGCATTTTGTAAATTATCAAGAAAATTTAAAACAGTGAGTCAATCAAATCAAGACTTTTATTGAGATGAGTAATGTCTTCATCTCCTGAATGCAAGTATAAAAATGATATTTTCTTTTCAAATTTAGAAAATTTTCATTAAGAGTAAAATTCTCACAAAATAAAATTTTAACTCTAAATCTAGATAAACTAACTTTTATTTTAATAAAATAACATAAAATAAAAACAAAAAGGATCAATTTCTAGCCAAAGATGGTCCAAAATTAATCCTTGAAACGAAGTGGAAGAAGATGAAGAGAAAAAGCTTTAACGAGGATAAAATGGAGAAGATTGCACTGCCATATTAACTTTAAAGAGTCATAAGTCAGGCGATTAAAATGGAAGAAGTGAGGAAAGAATTTAGGATCGAATCCTAACTTATATATGTTTTAAAGTGAATAATACCACTTGACTCTTCAACGTTTGGCGAAACAATAACTTTTTTTTTTGAAGGAGAGGTTGACAAAAGCCAGAAATTACATCATAATAGCACGGGAGTACGAGACACCAGTTGCATCATGAAACAGCCAACTTGGTAAATCTGGAGGTAAGTTCTGTGATAATATTGTGATAATATAGTTGCCAATGGGCCGATGATTAGCCTCCTTGTAAATATGCTGCAGCCACTTCCTTGCTAGCAGCCTATGAATTGCATTCAGGATCCCAGTGGGTGCCTGCCTGGGAAGCAAAGATCTTGATTTTGAATCAACACTTTTTTTTTTTTAGTATACAAATAGTGGGGAAGGGGAAACACAAACGAGGGACAGGTCTCGAATCTGAGACCTGCAGGTGTTTGTACCAGAACTTTAACCACTAAGCCAAGCAACCGCAGACAAAAAAGCAAATTGAGTAATCTCTTGTATGGAATACAGATGAATCTATTAATTAATGTACCAACCAAGTAATGTCAATCAAAAAGTTATTGTTGATTGTGGCCCTTTTATCTGTAGGGTCTCATTGATGATCCATATAATTAATGGTGAATCTGTGCATTAAATAAGTGAGGTCTCTGGCAGCCTGTACGTATAAAACTAAAACATATATGCATAAATTAGCTTGCCAAGCGAAACATGTGGGTCTACAAGAATCAAGTTGAAGCGGACAAAGGCATATATGCAATTTCAAATCAAGTATTCAATATCAAATGAAGTGATCTAGTGCCCTTTCTCCTTCCCAACAACATACTCATTGCAGGAACCCTAACTTGGATTTAATATTTAGCTCTTCATTTGTATTCTTCCCATTTGAGAAAGACACCCATTTAACAATAAAAAGGAATACATACTAATCCAGATTAGATTGATTGATTTAAGTAAATTTAACTTTAATTTTCTTTATTTTTTAATGTGTTATCATGAAATTTCTAATTTGAGAAGGATTATAAACATTATATAATTCACAATTATGATTACTTTAAATTCATTACAGAAAAAATGCTTTTTCTTTTGACTCAAGAAAAAAATGCAAATTGTTGAATAAATAAGGTTGACTTATTAATTATAATGCTCCTATAACTATAAATGAAGAATCTTTTAACTTTATATTACCTTTTTTTCATCTTGCTTTTGTGCATTATCATGCACACCAAAAGGCAAAAAAGAAAAGAAAAGTAGGTGTGTGTAATAAACAACAAAGCAACACCAAAAAGAAAAAAGTGGTTCAATCATTATTTTCTCTTATACATAATATTAAAATTTTATTGTTATTATTTTATAAAATTAATTATATATGTTTCAATAAAAAATTATTATTATTATTATTATTATATAAAAGTTGAGCAGCTAAGAATAAAAATTCTCTTCATAAATTTAATTTATGACCCGGAGGAATGATTTTTTTTCCTAATTTTAAAAAATAATAGATAAATAATTTAATCTCTTTTTAATAATTAAAAGGAAAGCTAGTAAAAGAGCACAAACCAACAAGAGGACAATACATTGTTCCTACAAGATGGGTTTCAAGGCTACAGGAATCATTAGGTAATGGCGCGTTTGAGTCTTTAAGTACCAGCAGTGGTTGTTAAATTTACGGACACAGGCATGAGGGAGAGCAAGTGAATGAGTTAGTGAGTGGAGAATATAGATAAGATTCTTCAATAAATAACATCACTAGTATACTCTTGTTGGCTGCATTAGTGATCACATGACCAATAAATAGAAATCCCACGTCGGGAAGTCATGTTCTCAAAAAATGGCTAATAAATATAGCATGTGAACTTTCTAATTAGCAATTGTTTTGAAAGCTCTATATGTACAATAAATTTTATTGTCATTTCTTTTCATTTGTTCAAGAGAAAGAAATCCCAAATATTATTAACTTTTGTTAATATTTGATTTGTAAGAGGGCAAAAAAAAAAAAAAATTCGTAGTTTTTATTGTTCATCCAGCTCCTTCAGTATTTTCTTTTGGTTTTGAGTGATTTTTGGCCAAAAAAACCACCCAAATACCTATTTTTTTATTTTGCTTTGTTTTCTACAGTATAAATAATTTAGTTTGAGATATGATCTCATTTCTAGTGTGGCTTGTAGCCCACTTTAAGGTTTTTTATGTCGATTTTGGTGTTTTAGAGAGGAATCTATCCATTAAACTCAATTTGTTTTGGATATGGTGGAATCTTAATAGATTTGTGTTGTGATGAAGAGAAGGACCTGATGCTTATCTGAAGGAACCAAAGGAAGCACTCACAGAGAAGGAGCCAAAGAGCAATGATACTACAGAAGGAAGACTTCCCTGCTAAAGTTGCGAAGACTCTTAGTCTGGGTCAGGATTCAGTGTTCCTTTGGTCAGAAGCTTGGAGAGAATATCTCCATTGATTAAACCTGAGATGGCTTAGGTTTTGCAGATATATATATATATAGCTTTTATTTTAGTCCTATCTGAAATTTCAAATATCATGTTGTTCGTTTAGTTCTTGATGGAACTCTTTTATTTCACTCCAGGTACTTAGTCATGCAAAAACTTAGTTAATTAGGTAGAGTTTTTTCATGACTACAAAAGAGACTACTTAGGAAGTAGTCCCAGTATGGTTCTGGAGTTAAGGTTACTCTTAACCTTATTTTGTTATGATTTTGGCAGATTATGGGATACCGGGAAGTCTTTGTAATGGTTTTCCCCTTACATGTACTCTTGTTTAGTTTGCTGGAATGATATTTCCATTGACCAATAAAAAAAATTCCAAACATGGCATGTGGACTTTCTAATTAGCAATTACCTAGAAAGCTCTAATCTACACCTCATGAGAAGCAAACCCCAAACTATTGTGCACAAAGGAGAGAAACAAAAAATTATACCCACCTCAATAAAATTTCATTTATTTATGTGAGGCATAATATGTCAGCAGCTCCTTGTATTTGGCATAATTGGTTAGTTTAACACCTCAATTTATAGTTTTATCATTTTAATACTTAAACTTGTTTAAAATGCACTAATCTAATAACTCATTTTGGTCAGTCAAATCCTTACAATGTGGCACATGCTAATTCGCTATTATATATCACGTGTGTTGATAAGGGTTTAACAATTACATTTTAGACAAGTTGAGGTGTTGAAATAGCAAAAATATAAGTAAAGGTATCAAATTGTCAAAAAGTGATAAGTACAGGGGCCACAGATGTCTTATACCTATAAGGAAGTCTAACATTCAAAAGCCCATGAGGAGTTTCAAATTCATATGAAAAAAAAATCCATTTCTTTTTTAATAAGGAGAACTAATCCTAAAAGGACAAGGATAGAAGTCCAACTTCAACTAGGTTTGAACTATACATCTCTGTATATACCCCTTATACTCTCTTATATTCATTCATTCACTACTTTACATATTCTGCACATTCTATCCTTTGTATTCTTCATAATCTCTACATTCTACTTATTCTCTCATAAGGATATAAATAAATAAACTAAATGTTTTTTATTCTTCATATTCTGTATAAGCTCACCTAAGTTCTTATCGTGTGCGCAGGTTCTACAGCTGAATTAATCTTGGAGTTATCAATAAACAAACTAAGCAATGCAAATACAAAGGTCATCAAGCAACATAACTGTTTTGATATGGGTGCTCTCTCTGTAGAGTTTTGTGTGTTCTTAGTTTTTAAGATTTCTTCACTGGCTTTGAACTCTTCTTCATCTTTTATGCATAACTATCTTTTGTTGGCTCTTGTATGTCATACACTAAGAGTGGAGAGTGTCTTCACTACACCACTCCTCTTAATGTGATTGTGTCCTCTTTTAAACAAGGGAGCCTTTCTTAAGTACTTAACAACAATGATCCTGTAGCTATTTTATTAATTGGATGACTAAGAGTGGGATTGTTACAAGGGCAACTCAATGAAAGGTTTCTCATTCTCAATAGGATAAGGGAGATATTGATTCTAGCAATGCAACTATTACTCCAAGATTTTAAGAGGAGAAGGTTAAGTCTTCTTATTCCTAAGGTATTTTAATTTATGTGCAAAGGAAGTTGGCATGGTAAAAAGCCATGTCTTATTACTCAATGATGCAAACCTTTTAAAATTGACAAAGAAATATCTCAAAGAATAAGGCAAAATTTTGCCTATAGTCCATGGATTCATTCATAAATAAGAAAGAATATTAATCAGAAGAAAAATCATAGACTCAATAATTTAGGTAGCATTATGGTTGGTTGCTCAGGAATCAGAGATCTGTTGGTTACCTCCGACATTGATATGCTTCGTCGAAGGTAATTCCACAGCCAACTCAATGGCAAGTAGGTGGAGC
>CATIWK010400993.1:0-12146 GCA_949634005.1 Mallotus japonicus
GCACAAATATTAATTTGATTATTGGCATGTTTTTAGTCTTATTTTCTAATTTCATATTTGGGGTATTGAGAGATTTGGAGTTTTGATTTTTTATTGTTTAATTTTAGAGAAGAGGAGATGGATAGTTTAAAAAAAAAAAAAACAAAGTGATGAGTAATATATTCAAATAAAATTGCATTGGAACTTTACCATATTTATTAAACATATGTATTCAAAGTCAAAATTAGTGATATTATCAATGTAATTAATAAGGGTGTTATAGACATTTGTTTAATCAACTTCCATTCTAAAATGGAAAGTGGACAAAATTTTGGAATATCCATAAAAAAAAATTTGCCAAATATTATGAGACGGAGAGAGTATAATAGATAAGAACTTTTTCCATTGACCAAAAAGATAGATAAGAACTTTTGGTTAATTATGTGTTTAGGAGAAGACTTGAACTTTCACTGACACCAAAATTTATTATAGGAAAATGATTTATCATTGTCCTTTATTATAACGTTCTCCGAGGAAAGTTGCAGGTATAATTTATTATAACGTTCTCCCAGGAAAGTTAATGCACCAAAGATGAGTGACTGGAAAAGCATCCTCCCAAGGCCCCATCTTGTTTGGGTAAAGAACAACCACATAATCCTAAAATCCTAATTAATCCAAGTCATCCTCTTTAGTTCTTTCTCCTTCAATCTATATACGCCAGCTATAAGACAGTGAAATGATCACTAACCTTGTGTACATGCTGCACTGCAACTCCTGATAATTAAAAATTCTTACACACTAGGCCAAAACTTGTGCCGCCGGCCCGCTGCCACTTCCAACCATATGAAGGCAAATTATTCGGCACTCTTTAACACTCAACTGCTCGTTCTTTTCTTCTCGATCATCATCAATCTCCAACAAGCTAATGCTTCAGCAGCTGGAAATGAAACCGATCGACTTACTTTGCTAAAATTTAAACAAGATATCACCAGTGATCCATTCGGAGTCCTCAACTCTTGGAATGATTCTGTCCCATTTTGCAAATGGTTTGGAATCACATGCAGTCCCCGCCATCACAGGGTTGCATCTTTGGTCCTCAAAAGTCACAAGTTGATGGGATTTATACCACCACATATTGGCAACTTGAGCTTCCTTAAAGTCCTTGACCTCCAAAATAACAGTTTCAGTGGCCAAATTCCGCCGCAACTTGGCAATCTATTTCGACTGCAACAGTTATTCCTCAACAATAATACAATGTTGGAGGGTGAAATTCCTGCAAACTTGAGCCGCTGTTCGAAACTGAGGTCAATCATCTTACACAGCAACAATTTGAGTGGAGAAATCCCATCCGAGCTTGGCAGTTTAACGAAACTTGAAAACCTGGCACTAGGTCAAAACGATCTGACAGGACGAATACCAGTTTCTCTTGCCAACCTTTCATCGCTTGTCTTCTTTTCAGTACAACAGAACAATTTAGTAGGCAATATTCCGAATGAATTCGGCAGGCAAACAAGTTTAGAATTTTTTTCTGTCGCAGTCAATCATCTATCTGGTAACATCCCTCCATCTCTTCTAAACATTTCATCTGTCAAGGGCTTTTCATTTCCAGCGAACCAACTCCATGGAACTCTGCCAGAGAACATGGGCCTTGCTCTCCCAAATCTGCAAGGATTTGGAGCTTCTGGTAATAATTTGTCAGGGAGGATTCCTAAATCATTGTCCAATGCAACTCAACTGCAGATACTTAGACTTGCTTGGAATCAGTTTACCGGGCAAGTTCCAAGCAATCTCGGAAATCTAAAGAGCCTACAATGGTTAGGACTTGGCTACAATCATTTAGGAAATAACTCCACAAACGACTGGCTTTTCTTGAAAAACTGTACTAACCTGGAATATCTGGATTTGAATAACAACAATTTTGGTGCTGTTTTGCCCGTTTCCATAGGAAATTTATCAACTAAAATGAGTAGATTATATCTGGGCGGCAATCAGATATCTGGAAATATTCCTACAGCACTAGAGAATCTCGTCAACTTTATTTGGTTAACGTTAGATAACAACCATCTCACAGGTACCATTCCACCCTTTTTTGAGAAGCTACAGAAACTTCAAGGGTTGTCCTTTGAGTCAAACCGTTTGTCCGGTCGAATTCCGTCCTCCATAGTAAATCTTACCCAGTCGTTTCATCTAAACCTGTCAGATAACCAATTGGAAGGAAGCATCCCCATTGGCATTTTTAACAGCAAGAATTTGCAGTGGTTTGACATATCTAATAATCTTCTCAATGGAAGTATACCAAACAAGCTGTCAGAAACTTCAACCTTAGTTTCTGTTGACTTATCCCATAACTTATTCACAGGTAGTCTACCTGCGGAAATAGGGAAACTTACAACTTTGAACACACTGGATGTTTCAGGAAACAGGCTTTCAGGAGAAATTCCTAGCGTACTCAGTGATTGCTCGAGCTTGGAATATCTATATATGCAAGAAAATTCTTTCCATGAATCCATCCCTTCAGCTTTTGCTTCTCTGAGAGGCCTTCAGAAATTGGATCTCTCAAGAAACAATCTCACTGGAGCAATCCCGCAGAATCTGCAGACCCTTCCATTTCTATTATATTTGAATCTTTCCTTCAACGATCTCGAGGGTGAGATTCCAGCAAGAGGAGTCTTTAGAAATGCAAGTGGACTATCCCTAGTTGGCCACAATAAGCTTTGCGGAGGTGTACCACAACTCCATCTGCCAAAGTGTCAGGCCAACATGATGAAGCGAAAGACTCATGCCATAAAGCTAGTAGTCATAATCACCTCTTGATCCTGTTCGTGTTTCTGCTCTTCTTATTCTCTCTTTTTGCTGTAAGGAGAAGAAAACTGAAAAAGAATTCTAGTGGTTCACCCTTAATGAAGAACTGCCCTATAAAGGTATCATATTAGGATCTTTATCAGGCAACAAATGGATTCTCTTCCAACTGTTTAATTGGATCCGGCAGCTTTGGTGATGTTTATAAAGGGTTTCTCAATCAAACAGGAAGAATTGTAGCTATTAAGGTTCTCAAATTTGAAGAAAAGGGTGCTTCCAAGAGCTTCATTGCAGAGTGCAAAGCGCTCAGGAACGTTCGGCATCGGAATCTTGTTAAGCTTTTAACATACTGCTCTAGCTTGGATAACAAACGTAATGAATTCAAAGCTCTGATTTTTGAGTTCATGGAGAATGGAAGCCTAGAGAAGTGGTTGCGTCATGCTAATGATGATAATAACAATGAAACAAGAAGCTTGAATTTCCTTCAGAGGCTGGATATTACAATAAATGTGGCATTTGAAATGCATTATCTCCATGACGATTGCGAAAGTTCAATCATTCATTGTGACTTGAAGCCAAGAAATATTCTCCTTGATGACAACATGGTTGCTCATGTAAGTGATTTTGGTTTGTCTAAACCATTCCGGACAGCCAGTGATGCATCTCAGAGTCAAATAAGCTCAACTGGAATGAAGGGGACTATAGGCTACGCTCCACCAGGTAACGAGTAGTCTAAACTGTTCTCATTGATCTGAATTGACGAACACTCAAAAAAATAAAAAAAAAATAAAAAAAAATCTGAATGCATCAGTCCGAAGTAAGGGTGCACCTTTAAGTCTTTACACTTTAACAAGCCAAATTGTGTTTCATGCAGAGTATGGATTGGGAGGAGTGGCATCAAAAGAGGGGGATATTTATAGTTTTGGGATCCTCATGTTAGAGTTGTTCTCAGGAAGAAGGCCAACAGATGAAATATTTAAAAATGGTTTAAATCTCCATATCTTTGTGAGGAATGCAGTTCCAGAAAGACTAGTGCAGATTATGGATCCAACTCTTGCAGCATCTAAAGAAACAAATAATGAGAGGCGCTTAAGCCGAATGAGCGCAAAGGAGAAAGAATGCTTGATTGCAGTGTTTAGAGTTGGAATAGCATGTTCGAATGAGCTGCCAAAAGACAGAATGAATATGGCAGATGTCACTAAAGAACTGCATTTGATCAAAAGTACTCTTACTGGAGTTCGGATCTATGGATAAAGAACATGAATGCCTCAAACCGATGCATAACAAGTAAGTGTTCTTTTTCCATTTTGTTTTTTTCCTTTTGAGATGGTGACATAAATCCGCCTAACAGTTCTGATTTATTTTTTAATTGAATTCAGGAGAATGAGGATCTTGCAGGGATGGCAGAGCTAGGCAAAATGTTTCCATATTTTGTTTATCTTGTTGGTCTTTGTCTGTTCTTTGGAACAAAATAATAACATCTGTGTAAAAGTAGGAAAAAAATAAGTACAACATTGCTGCGTTAATTCCTTTTCGTATGGTTGTGCTGTTTTGGGTCATTGAATTTGCAGGGGCGAAGGTTACTAGATTTTCTGAGGTTGCAGCAGAGTGTGTTGGTGAAGTTGGTGGGTCTTGTTTTGGAGAGATGGGTGTAGATGATGTTGAGTTGGCCATCTTGACAGCAGTGGCAGAAATTTAGAATTAGGTTGGAATTTTGAGGAGGAGGAAAGTTCTTTATTCTATGAATAGAGAGGGCTCTGATACCATAAAGAATTTTTGTGTGAATTTGAATTGTATTTGATAGCAAAGAGTTACAATATATTTATACAACAAGCCTATGATATTGGGACATTATTTTCCAAGATTATAGTAGATATAATGAAATATGTACAGTTGTGATATCCTAAAGCAAAGATAAATTAATCAGGTTCCTAATTTAGTGCTTTATCAATTTTAATATGATATTATGCTTATTTTATGTGTAGAATCGATAAAACTATTAGCTGTTCATAAGTAGCAATAGACTCACAATAAGGTATAATGAAGTGCCTGACAAAGCTAAAGGAATGGCAACAGAGGTGATCTTATCATAAGGTCCTTTCAAATATGTGTGCTTCTGGATGCTCTGGAAATATTTCTGCTTCTCAATCAGCTTCTCTCGTGGTCGAAAAGGTCCTTCCGTCGACATCCTGCATTGGAAGTTAAAATCTAAGATAAGTGATTCTAACATTAACATATATATAAGTCCACAGCATTCTTTCAAGAACTAAGCAAAAGGGTTGTGTGACGCAGACAGACACAAACCAAAGCAGACACATCACATAACATCCAAAGAAAATGTGCGTTGGGCAATGAAATCCCAACAATATGAAGAACTAGAGCTCCACAGGTCTCACCTCTCTTCCCAAAAAATGAAATACATGAGAAGTCCACCACTTTAAAAAATAACGTATAGGGGAACCTAATATACGCCTAAAAAAACGAGGGGAAACGATCGGGATTCCAAAAGAACAATAAGCTACTGAACACATTTACAGTTTAAAAGAAATTTTTAAGTCTACTTTCGGGGTTTGATAAATTATTATACTCATGGATCATTCAATCTTATACTGCACATCGACAATTAATTCCCAAGAAAATATCTAAACAAAGCATATTCATATTCGGAGTTGCAACAATTTAACCAATGAATTAAGCCAAATGAACATGCCACCCAGAATTCAAAGAGGCAGGCAGTCCCAAAACTCCATATGCCTAATTGATCCAGACTAAATATATTGCTTATTCTACTGAGATTCATGTACACAAGACAAAAGGCAAAACGATCAGGGAATACCAAAACATACAAAATTATTTGTATTATAAAAAATAAATAAATAAATAAATAATTGATGAAATATAAGTTTACATGTAAAAATATATTACATTATATAAAATAATTATTAAAAAATTATTTTAAAATTAAAAAAACCTTTAGCATAACCATTATAAAATATAAATATTAAAACATAGATTATTTATATTATATAAAAATTAATAAATTATTTTTCAATAAAAAATTTAAAATAAAAAAAATTACAATGGCTGTGTACCTCATTATTACACAACCATTGTGGGAAATATAGAAAGCACTTCTGCCACTAGCTTTTAAAAAATAAAAATCTTCCAATTAACATTTCGCCATTGACGTGGCGAAATAAAAATTGCTTTATCACCTAGCTAGGCAAAAAGTACCATAATGTGGTAATTTTCTATAAAATCACCACAAAAATGTAACTTTCTATAAAATCACCACAAAAATGTAACTTTTCAAAATTACCACAATTTGGTAATTTTTTTTTATTGCCATAAATTGGCAAAAAGCCGCTTATCTCCCACAATGCAAAATCAAAATAGTTTAACATAAGGACCATGTCTAAGCAAATTTGTTGACCTTGAGATTCAATGCTGCAATATTAAAACTTGGAAAATAAAGCCATCGAAAGTGAAATCTCAAATTCCACTGGTAGCTACGAGTCTGCGCTCCGCAACCATGCATTTATTGGAGGCACTACAAAAATTAAAAAATAATAATAATAAAATAAAATAAAAACACTAGTTCTTTTTTTTTTTTTTTAACAACAAAAAAACACTAGTTCTTGTGCAAGAGCAAATGATGCTTTAAAATATTTGTAACTTTATGTTTAAAACCATCCTATTAAACCACTAACCTACGGTTACCTTTCAATTTTTTTATTGAATTGGAAAAGAAATAATAATTATAGGTAGAACCTTCATTTACATTGGTTTTTTTTTAAAAAAAAAAAAAAACCCTCATTTACATGAAAATTTTTTAGATTTTACGGTGTGACTTACGATAAATATTTTAAAATTATTTAATTTAACAGAATTTTTTAAAAAATTTCAAATACACATATATCTTAATTTTATTAGTTAAATATAAGATATATGGAATATGTATTATAAATTTTACGCTGTGAACGTTACCTGGATGAAGGGTTGGCATAGCTTGTGGCTGGAATGCGATTCAATGTATGTCATTCATCTTTTTCGATCGTGCACTAAATGGGTTCATTGGAAATTGCAGCAGCAATGGCTGCAATGCTTGGATTTTGTTTCAAAAATGAATTTAAGAGTAAGTCATATTTATCGCGAGGGGAATTCAGTTGCTGATGCTCTTGCGAAGCATGAACCCTCCTCTTCTTCTCTTCAATGGTGGGATTCGGCACATGGCTTTTGCCATAGTTTAATTTGTAATGATTTCAGTGGCGATCTTCTTATCGCTTTAATTAGGTTCTTCTTTGTGAGCCTAGTTTGGATGTATTTTGACATTATTTTCTTTTGCTATTTTAATAATATTGGACAACAGGAAAATGATGAGAATGCTAACAGAGTGTCAACCTAGTTGAGATTTTTGGATGCGTTCGCTGATTTATGGCGTCCAGCTTTTACTTAAAAATGATTAGAAAGCTATTTTTATTTTACAATTACATTCTTTTGCTTAGTTAAATTTGATTCCAGAATTCTGTATTCGAAAGCCTTAAACAATAAAGAATTGGGTTAATGGGCAATTAGAACTAGTCTCCGAGAGAACGAATTTTTACTACTTGTCTGACACCGTACGCTTGCGGTTTTTCATTAACATATACTGAATTCTCTTTGCAAACATTTAGTTTAGTGTTTACTTAGTTGTTTGTTAGTTTATTTGTTAACTTAGTCTTTAATTCAAGTCATTTGCAAACTCTAAACAAAGCTAATTAGAACCAATAGTTGCTTAATTATCAATCCTCATAGGATAATACTCTACTTATCACTTTATTACTTGTTGTGATATGTATACTTGCGGAGTGGTGCTCTCAAAGTAGGCAACGGAACCAAAAAAAACAATGTAAATTCTATTATATCTAAAATATTTCTCTTTTGTTCCCATAAAAAACTATGCCTTTTATTCTAAACAAAATATCTCTTTTGTATTCAATTAAAACACATTTCCTCAATTATTTAAGGTAAAAAGTTCTCAATTATACTCTATTTTTTATTTAATTTATTCAATTATTATTATTGTTGTGCATATTAAAAATATACACATACCCCTAATAAAAAAATCAAATAATATTATTACAAAAACTTTTAATTTCTCACTTTTTTGTTTGATTAATTTGTAATTTTTAATTTATTAAAATTATTTAATTAATCATTTTAAAAAATATATATTATTTGCAGTTCACACAAAGCGCGGATTAACCACTAGTTTCACTATAATTTGAGAATAAGAATATAAAATCTATGTAAAATTAAGTTTCATATCTTGATAGTAAGTGAAAAACAAAGCATCTAAACGGCCGGAGTAGTTTGTTTTTATCCAATTAATTACATGGAGATTATTATTATTATTATTATTATTATTATTATTATTATATATTGGTCTAAACTATTTGTATGTAAATTCTAATGAATTTTAACTAATTCGGTACAAAAAACAGTAAAAATCTTTTAACAACTAATTTAACAAAACTGTAAATTCTAGACTTTAAAATTTGTATTCTAGATAATTATAATATATCTAGAAAATGACTTTTTCCGAGGAAAGTTACAAGTAGACACCTCTCTCGCCGGCTCGCATACGCTAGTTAATACACCAAAGATGTAACTGAAAAAGCATCTTCCCAAGGTGTCGTTTTGCTTGGGTCATCCCCATAACATCAAAAGTGAAGAACAACTTAGTCTTGGGTCACTCTAAAATCTAAAACCACAACCACATAATTCTAAAATCCTAATCCAAGTCTTCCTCTTCAGTTCTTTCTCCTCCAGTCTACATACGCCACCTACAAGATAGTGACATGATCACAAACCTTGTGTACACGCTGCACTGCAACTCCTTTTTGCTGCTTTAATTCATCTTGGTATGGTCCTGCTTATATATATGATGCAGAACATCAAAGTTAAATGTCAAATTCTTATGTTGGCTGTTAATGCAATATGGTCATCACTATTAATTCATGTAATAGTTAATGTGTCACTATTAGAGTTAGCATATATGAGGGGGAAAAGGAATCCAACGCCGGTCTCCATCTCCTATACCCATGCAGGATGCCCTTGCACTACATAGGTGTAATGGTATAAACAATTTAAATATGTTAAATTTGTTATTAAATAATTTAAATAAAAATAAATAATATTTGTTTAAATGTGTTATTTTATACAAATATAGTGGAATCAAATTAAATTAAATTAAACCACAAACTTTAATTTTAATTTAATAATAATTTAATTTAATTTAAATATAGCTATAAATTGAATGTTTAATTTAATTTATAATTTTATCTTTAAAGCGATCCCATTAAACCTCATTAACCCACCAGTCTATAGGTACATTTTTTTAGTGGGAAAAGAAATAATAATGTAAGTAGAGACTTTACTTGTTTGAAAATTTGTTAGATTTTATGGTGTAATTTATTATAATAGATAGTTTGTAAAAAAAAAAAAAAAACTATTCAATCTAATATTTATATGCTAATTTTTTAAATTATATAATTTCATATTATGTAATATGTTAAAATTCAATTTTGAAAATATATTATATAATTATACAAATAATATTTATGGAAGTAATATTATAATTTAATTTTAAAATAATAAAATTTCATCCAATTTTATTTGAAAGATCTAATTGTATTTTTAGAAATTAATTTTAAATCCCTATAAGATAAATTTGATAGTTATTCAATTTTTTTTAAAAAAATTATAAAAATATTCTCAATTTCTAATTTTACCACTTTTAAAATAAATTTAAAAATTAAATTTTAAATTTTTATGTATCAATAAAAAATAAAAAACAAAAAAAATGTGTAACTTGTAAATCAATTTATTATATAGACTAATATTAATAAAAATATAAATATTAACATAAAGTAAACACTTTTCACTATCACTATAAATAATAATAAAATTATAATTTTTTGTTTTTATCTTTAGAAAAATAAAAAAAATTTAATATTCTTAGATAATATTTTAATATCTCAAAATTCACTCTTTTTTTTATTTCATACTTTTTTTATATGATCCTATTAGAAATATTTTTAAATAATACGGTTGAAAGTTGAAAATTAAATTTTAACATAGTTAGAATTTAAGATATTTTAGTGAAAAAGTTAAAAACATTATGAAAAATTTAGAAATTAAAATTATTTTTTTAATTTTTTTTTTCTTATAAGAAGAAGAGGATAAAAAAATTTAATAAGTGTCAAATTTATTTTTTAGGAGTCAAAAAGTAATTTTTAAAATACAATTACATCCTTCAAATAAAATTGGATAGAATTGACACAATTCTTAAAGTTAAAAGAGCTATTTGAAATGACTTTTAAAGTAGAATTTAATTGATAATTTGCTCAAAGTTCAAGATATAACTTATGGCACCCCCAAAGCCTTAGCCTAGTGGTGGAGGCTTGGGGGTGTGGGTTGAAGGTTGGGGGTTCAATACCCCCCTCCCCCCCTCAACCTCCCCACAAATTTGGTCAAAAAAAAAAAAAAAAAAAGATATAACTTATGGCTTTCCATAAATAAATAAAAAGAAAAGCAATACTGGCGTGGCGGGTGGCATGTGATTCCAGTTTTGTTTTCTCTTTTCTCAGGAGCTGTTAATTATCTTTGTTTAAGCAGCCCCGTTTCACTTCTTTTTCTTCTTCCATATGAACGTCTATAAGGGGCTGTTATGTGGATTTGCAAGATAATTGCCATTGGGTGGTTCATGCAGAATCAAATCTTAGCTTTTAGTTTGATAATTGGCTTCGTTATCGAATTATTAACAAAGTTCGTATCCCTTCTTCTCTTTTCAAGTACCTTCATACTTCTGTTTCTGATATGTATTATGAGGATACATGGCACCTTCCATCGTCTTTTCTCCACTCATTTCCTCATATTGCTACTGATATCTATAACGTAGTTTTTTCTCTTAATGCTGATGTCTATGTCTGCCGTTTTTCTCCTTCAGGATCTATCACTTGTAAATGTGCTTATAATCATTTCCGGGAGGTTTTGCCTAAAGTTGCTTGATGGAAGGTGTCTAGCGCCATTATCTTCCTCCGTCAAGATCATTTCTTACCTGAAGAGTTCTACATGACAAGATTCCTAACATGGAGCTTCTTCGTGCTAAAGGTATTCCTTTGGCTTCACGTTGTAGTCTTTGCAATAGAGATGAAGAAACTTTAGATCATGTTTTCATTTATGTTTCTATGCAACTTCAGTCTGGTATGCACTTGGGTGTTTATTTCACTTTTCTTTTGATTTTTCAAATGTATTTTTACATCTTTTTAAAACTGCCATGAAGTTGAGCTTTTTCTCTAAACTCTCTGCCCTTTGGAGAGTTGGCATCCATGCGGCGATATGGCATATTTGGCATGCCCGAAACACTATGATCTTTCAAGATTCATTTATTCTTATTGGTAGTACTATCCGCTTGTCTGTCAATTAATTAAAGCAGCTGAGATTTTTAAATCAGGGCATATGCGGAACTCTCAAGCCGAGCTTCTTATTTTAAAATGTCTTCGCATTTCTGGTATTCCACGTCAAATTCCTGATGCTATTCTGGTCATTTGGCTTCATCTTCCAGTTGGATCGACTAAGTTGAACTCTGATGGTGCTGCCCTCGAAGCTCCTGGTCATGCTGCTATTGGTAGCGTTTTAAGGGACAGCATTGGTTCTTCTTTTGCTGCATTTGCTGCTCCAGTGGGTGTTAAATTTGAATAGTTAGTTGTGGCTATGGCTTTAATAAGGCAATAGAGCTTCATCTTTCACCTCTTTAGATTGAATCCGACTCCATCTATGTAGTCCAATTACTTCGGTCAAAATCTGTTGTTGTTCCTTGGAGTGTTCGAGCAGAATGGCGACGCTGTATCAATCAACTTAGCTTCATTCACTTTCATGTCAGCCACAATATCGTGAAGGGAACAAAGTTGCTGACAAATTAGCTTCAATAGGTCTTCATTTGCAGTAGATTCAATGGTGGTCTTCCTATCCAGGTTGTTGTCATAATTTAATGATTAATGATGCTCTTAGTTTGG
The DNA here is from genome assembly GCA_949634005.1 of Mallotus japonicus. Lineage (NCBI taxonomy): Eukaryota > Viridiplantae > Streptophyta > Magnoliopsida > Malpighiales > Euphorbiaceae > Mallotus > Mallotus japonicus. The sequence goes on from CATIWK010400993.1 coordinate 11,838, forward strand.
AATCATATAGATTCCATTATTTTAATTTTCTTAGTTGTTTTGCCCTTGATGGGTTGTTCCAAACTCTTTTGTTTATTATTTTATTTTTAATGAAGGGTAGTCTTATAATGTGTGATGTTGGTGCTATGCAACAACAATCATTTAAACACCCAAAACCAAAAAAGCCGTACCTGCAACAACGTAAACCTCCAAATATTGGTCACATTATCTTTTTCCGCAACTTCCCGCATCACTGGACAGCAGAAAACCTCTGGAACCTTTTTGCCAAAAGATGGCAGATCGAAGAAGTCTATATACCAGCAAAATCCT
>CATIWK010401078.1:0-13971 GCA_949634005.1 Mallotus japonicus
TCTACAACTTCATACCTCATTTGGGTCCATCTGCATTTTGTTTATAAAGGTTCATCACACTCAATTTCAATATGCTGTTCTTGTTCTTCATTCCAATTAATGTAGTTTCAACCAATATTCTAATACCTTGTACATCACTGATTCAAACAAACATTTCATTCATATATGGTTCAACAAACGTGGCATTGTGCAACAACAGTCTTCAAATAAATCATCTGATGCAAAGTTTGCATGAAATTCAATTAATTGGATTCAGATAGAATCCAAAATGGTTGCAAATTTCACCATCTTACCATTTGTTTTCATGGTTGCCAATCCTTGAACTCCACAGTTTCCAATTCAAATTTCTGCTCTATTCCTTTTGTATTTGTCAGCTTTTATCGCCCATACATTAGACTCACTGTCTTATTAATCTTTCTAATCACAGCGTTCTGAGCCAGCTCCTCCAAGAATTACATCAAATCTCAAGCAGAATTTGCAGTTTTTGAAGTTATGGAAGGTACGCTGTGTGCTGAAACATGTAAAGCCTATATGGGTTCCTATTATCTATCTAATTCAAAGGCAGATGCTGTAGGAATTCCAAAAGAGGAAATCCAGTACACTTAAGCCTGCTACCAGTTACCGCAAAAAGAAGGTGGAGAAGGAGGAACTTCCACAAGATACGGAGCTCTATCGTGATCCTACCTTGTCTCTCTACTAGTAATAATCTTACTTAGGTTCTACTAATTTGAGATTGTTGTTTCAACAATTGATTTTTCATTCCTCTCCTATGGAAAGTATTCCTCTTTGATCTACCAACTATAATTTACAGTACAAACCAGATTATAGATGATGCTGTCCCTGTCTTGCTTGTCGATGGATATAATGTATGTGGGTACTGGCCAAAGCTGAAGAAGCATTTTATGAATGGAAGACTTAGTGATGCCCGGCAGAAATTAGTTGATGAACTTGTAACATTCAGTATGTTCCGAGGTTTGTTCTTCTTCTTGTTCCTCCTTCCCTTTTGTCTCTCTTTTTCGGAGAAAGCTGAAAGCTGCTTATCATTTCCTGCTTTTTTTTTTATTTCCTTAATTGATTTGATACTATTGAACATTGGAAACAAAGGACATAGGAGCATTGGTTTATGTTGCATGTTTTCAGCTGCTGTTGCATATTTTTCATTTGCATAAAAGGAAGGTATAGCATTGTTATCTGAGTGGGAACTTAAATAGTAACATAAATACTGGTAGTATTTGCAAACAATTGACATTTGTGGTCTCAGGGGTCCTAAACTCCTATTATAACTAGTCTTTAGTTTCAATCAGATTTTCCATTTAATGATTGTAGGTCATTTGTCCTTTGTTTTTACTACTTTTAAAATTTGGTTCTATCTTGCAATGGGACTGTTCTTCATTCGTTTATTTCTTTATCTCTGTCTGCTAATGTTTACAGAGGTCAAAGTGGTGGTTGTCTTTGATGCCATGACGTCAGGGCTTCCTACGCACAAGGAAACTTTTGTTGGGTAATGATCAAAGCTATTTTTAACTTCCCTTTTTTTTTTTTTTTTTTTTTTTTTTCAATTCCTTGTAGTCTATTGGTAATTCTTGTGATGTGTCATTTTTATGGCCTTTGCTTTATTAAAATATGTTAATCTTATAAAATTACCTGATCTTGGCCTTGCACATGTGCACCACTCCATGCGCTATGATACTTTGCTCTACATGCCCCTTCGTGGGGGGTAAGTGAATCAAGCTATTCATGAGCTATTTGAACATAGCTTGCAGAATATTTGAATTCAACTTGATAAAGAGCTCAGGTAGTTTGAATAATGAGTTCAGCTAAGTATCACAATAATCTGCTCAATGAGCTCATGAACTTAATCTAGTACTTTATAAATTATTATATTCACCATTTGACCGTAAATACATGTATGACAAAAATGTGAATCCAAGATAGCTTATTCTAGCTTGCTCGAATTTATTTAATTCTTAAATTTGAGGTTAATCAATTGCTTTAACAACAACAACAACAATGTCAGCATGTGAGTTTTAACAGGAAAAAGTAAAATATAATGTAGTTGTGTTGAATTTCTAACCTCAACTTATTGAGTCGAGCCGAGCTCGATCCTGGTATTATATTGATTTGACTTATCTCGATTGCATCACTAATGAAGGATCTTCAAACATTTTTTTTTACATGTTGCTTGCAATTCTAACAATAACATCAGGGCCTCAAGGGTGCCTATTGTAACTGTGGGTGATATTTTTGTTTTGTAAACACCCCTGTAGGCGATACTGCCTTTTACTTCTTCCAGAAACAATATTCCTAATCCTTCTTTTGTTGATTTTACTGTCTAATTTGGATCAAAGCTGATACATACTAACTTGTTAATTATTCTCTCTATTCTTTAGTTATGAGTACTGTTTACATATCATAATGTTATGAACTTGCAAATTTGCAGCGTTGATGTGATTTACTCAGGAGAATCTTGTGCTGATGCATGGATTGAGAAAGAGGTGTGTCTGACACCAAGATAAATAAGTACATAGCATATTTGCTTTCAGTTGCTTTAATAATAGAAAGTCACAATACACGCAGATTGAGTATGTGCATTTTCTGTTGATGGTAAAATTTCATCTTTATTCTTGTTCTCGAAAAGGGTCAGTCACTTCTCTGCAGTCAGTAAATGCATTTATGGTGGGATGCTATCTGTCTTTTATATGATGCAATGTATTCTTTTTATTATGCAACTTATATATATGATGTAGTACCCTAAATAAGCTATAGGAATTGCCATGTCTGCTTGTCAAGCAGAGTCTAAGAGTGAAAAGTTCAAAGTAGGAGATGAAGCAAGGGAAATTAGAAAGAGCTTCTAGGAGGTGTGATGCAGATCAAGAATACTAAATTTTAAATAATATTTATATTTTGTTATCAGATTCCAAATTCTTTTCTAGTTATCTATTTCAGAAGTTTAGGATTCAATGCTATTTGGGAATTCTAAAATGTAAAACCTATTTTTTTTTAAGCATCCTATCTAGTACTGGTTTTGAATTTCCTAGTCCAAGATTTCTAATAATGGTAGTGTTTGGATTAGTATAATATTTTTTCTTATGTTATGTCAAGTGATGTTTACAACAATTAAAGATAATCATTCTCTTAAGTTTTGTACTCTCCCCTTAGTTGTGTGCTTTGTGTTTGTGTTTGTGCTTGTTGTAGTTCCTTAGTGGTTCTACAACAAGATACTAGACCGACTCCAATGAGAGCAAGAAAATAAAGAAAAGAGGTAGCTAGGAGGACTACCGGCTTGCCAATGCCACCCACTCCGTTGAGGTAATCAGAAGATAGCAGCGAGCCAGCACTTCTCTTGACTGCCTTGTTTCTTTATTTTTCAAGCACTCTTGCCAGTCGGTCTGGCATTTCTAAAAGCCTTCCTGAATTTCCTTTGCTTTATCAGTAGGAAAATCAGGTTTGTAACTGAGCTCCCTCAATGTCAAGAAAAATAAAAGAAAATATCTTCATGAGTATACTTTTCTGCATTAATGCAGTGTTGTCTTTATTCCTATCCATCTGCAGGTACTTGATATGATAGAGATAAACACGGACTTTGATTCTGTTAACTGGTTTTGTCTTTTGTTCTGAATCATGCTATTTAATTAATAGATGGAAATTGAATCCTGTGTTTTTTAAAAGGTTGTAGCCTTGAGGGAAGACGGCTGCCCCAAAGTTTGGGTCGTGACTTCTGATCATAATCAACAACATGCAGCACATGGAGCAGTATGCATTCTCTTGATAGTTACTGTCATTGCATTAATTTTTTGATGCAATAAATTACAGTTTAATCATTAGTCACTTCATTGCTATCAGGTGTAAGTTTTTTAACTTCAAAAATTGTGCTACAGTAAGCTATCACGTATTTTCCGAGTTTTGGGATCAGCTTTCATTCAATGTCTTTATTTCACCCTGTGTTGCCATTGTGACTCTCCCACAGTATTTGAGAAATCAGAATTGACACTTACTACTGTTCCTTAAATATCTATTCCTCTTAAATCTTTCCTCACCAATTTCTCACTTGTTTCTAGGAAATGAAAGCACCAATTGTAAGTTATGTGATATGGTCTTCATGTACCGTTTGCTTCAATCTTATTTCCTATTAATGACAAATGGCAGCCATCCCATAGTTTTAGTTGACAACTACCAGTGTCCTGTGATGTTGCTTTCATTATTATGTGCCAATTGCCTGATGGGCTTGTTTTAAATTGTCTTATCAGGGAGCCTTTGTCTGGAGTTGCAAGGCTTTGATTTCTGAAGTAAGCAGTATCCTGTATTCTGTTCATGTTCTTGATGTGTAAAATCTCTTTTGTCACATATTACTAATGCATGATTGAGTTTTTATTACATTTTAATGTTTGCGTCTAGATTAAAGCAGCACACAAGGAGGTGGAGATGATGCTTCAAGAACAAAGGTTTGCTCCATTTGAACGAATATTCTATTTACTGCAAACATGTCAGAATATAAGAATCATGAGTTTAATATCACCAATGAGATGCATCATTGACAAATTGATAGGACTGTAAGTAACTTCAGTGTCATCAATAAATGAAGGGTAGTAACTTCAATGACAGCACCAAATCCTTGAAGCCGCAGCTTGAGGAGTCTCAAATATGTCATAACATAGCATCCTGCGAGCCCATCAGGCAACTTTGCTTCTTGGTTTGAAACCAGTCTGTCTTCTGGAGATGATTACTTCTGTATATGTGATTGATTGAGTATTGCTGTAAAAGAATGCTCTGGTCATAAGTCCCCAGATTGTTGAATTTGGGGATATGGAGGCATAAAGATCAAACTGAAACGGTTTTCTTAGGGTACATTTACAACTCACTTAGAAGTCGCAGGCATGCATCCATCATTTGAGGTCTGTGCATCATCTCACTGGCTGAAACTTAGAGACTCCAGTTAATACCTTAATTATTTCAGAAAACATAAACACTCAACAAATTCAAAATGCAAACTAAAAACTGCTTGAAATAAATGATGTTTTCAAGGTTTAGGTTTTAGTTTTACACTGTTTAAGAAGAAAAGGAAATAGATCTGAGCACAATGAGGAAGTGTCCGGTGGATGCAGTACTTATTTCATTACCCTACTTGGTTGCACTGGTTCTGGATTAGTTTATCCTTTCTCTGTGTGTCATACATGATTGAAAATTTTCATTACATCTTTGATGCTAAGGTTGGCTAATTATATTGTTATTCTTCTCAGGCCTACTTCTTTTCAAGGTAGATTGTTAAAACATAATCTTGATTCTGAAGTTGTAGATGCTCTCAAGGATTTGAGGAATAAGCTAGCTGAGAATGAGTCGAAAAGTAGGTGATCAAAATTTACTTTTACATCAAGCTCTTCACCTTGGTAGATTCTCATCCTTTTGACTTGTTCTTCTTGCTCTTGCTCTTATAGTCTGGCCTAGTCTTTGTCGATAAATGTATAAGAGATGCAGGTACAAATAGGTAGGTTATGCTCACCATGGAACATTTGGTAATGCTGGGACCTTTGCTTTTCTGTTATCTGGAAGTTCCCATCATGGGAAGAATCCTGCTTGCACCTATTAATGATAACCCTTTGCAATCAATTTCTGTTTTTTTTATTCATTTTTAAGTACTAATGAAGTCGTATTAGACAAAGCAGCCAACTGTTACTCCCTTATTTTGTATCAACTTATCAATGCAATACATACGGAGACTGCAGATTGTTCTCCATGCTATGTGCCTAACTTTCTCATCAGTATTCTAATTCACAATGCTATGTTTACCGTTTATAATTTGCCTTTAAGAAATGGTTGTCAGATATGGCATCCTTTACATTTTACAGTATTACTTGTGAAAGATCTCAACTGAAAAAATGCGAGAAAATACAGCTGAACATCTCAAAGAAGTCTACTTGAGTTTAATGTAACATATTATGGCTAAGAAAATGATGTGCTCTGGTGTAGCATGGATTTTATTCAGAAGACGGTGCGGGGGGCTATCTATATCCATGTCTTCCTGGGACTCGAGCTTCACAATCAAGTTAAGAGTTTAATCTCATTTATGGTAACCAGGTTGTTGCCTATTTTTGGTATGGCTATCAGATTTGCCGGTGAACCTAATTTTAGTTTTCTATCAGGGCAAGCACAAGGTTGCTATTGTCAAATTCGTTCGAGTTTACCCATATTTTTTCGTAGATAATAATCTAGTAAGATACTTCCTAATTATAACTTTTTTTTTTTTTGAATTAATAGAAAAGAAAATGTTCAGTTTTAATGCAAGTTGTAGCTAAGTTGGCAATTTGCAGAAAAAAAAATATCAAGATTGATAATTGACAAAAAAAAATAATAATAATAAATCTGAGACATGATAGGCCATTATAAACAAAATTCTTGGACCAAGTTATGTCACAAGACACATTGCAAATGCATGTGGGGTATACAGATAGAGTCAAGGAAAAGGCAAAACACAAATACAAAATATAACTAACTCTATTCGACTCGACTCAGTTAATATATTTCAATTTATTGGCTGATACGTGTACATTTCAACTTAAATCAGGTTTGAATTTTCTTCGCGGTTGCTAATCAGAAAGAAAAAATTACAAAGAAATAATTATAATTATATGGAATGGCAGAAATTGAGTTTATAAAGATTGTGATATCGTCAATTAGCCTTTTACTCACTAATAATTCTATTGTTATGGATTCAAATATCAAATTATATATATATATATATATATATATATATGCAGTGCATTAATTGCCACTTTTTCTCCATTATTTATAGCCATCGGTAGCTTATTAAACGCCACCACTGCTCTCTCTCTATATAAACACCAGATGATCGATACTTCTTTTAATATTTTATAATTTATAATTTTCTTTTTTTCGTTTTACAATTTATGATTTTCATCACATTCCACATTATTTCTCTATTAAATAATATTATTCAATTTTGGATATATAATATTAATATAACATGAATTAAAATAATATGCCATTGTAGAAACTAGTTGATTGTTAAATTACTTCCAAGTTATTTTATCATTAAAAATGCATATTATACTAATGTTATATTATAAAAAAATTTATTATGGCAGTCAATAGGATACCGAAACAATGTAGTGTGATAAAAGCCACAACACTCTAAAATAATTTCAAAAAAAATCACAAATCACAAAATATAAAAAGAATATAATTAAAAGGATTTTTGTTGTACATTTCCTAAATCATAAAGTGAAATACTTCTATTGAAATGCAAATAACTTTTTTTTTTTTAATAATAAGGGGTGATATGATTTAAGTATTGATGAAATATTGTATAATATGGGACATTTCTTTTTTAAATCATATGAAAATAACTTTCACAAATCGATGACGGTGGGATTCGAATCCTGCACTTTATGATGTACTTGGATGAAAGTGATCATCATTAGATTACTCCCTTATTAACCATATACAAATTAATATCGAAAGTTAAGTAGTCTAGTGGTATAACTCTGTTTAAGGCGTATATAGGTCAAGGGTTTGATTTTTATTTCCGCTCCCAAGTTTAAAAAATTAAAAAATCTAACTTCAATTTGTGCAATTAGTTGTATAGATAACAATTGGAATTTAAATTAGAGATAAATTATTATCTTAAATACTTTATCGATGTTAGTGATTAACAAGATAAATACTATATATTCTTTAAGAGACAAAAAAAAATTAAGTTCTCTATACTCTTCCTGTTCATGAGTAGTTAATTGTGAACTCTTGGTGCAGCGATTGTTGATGATCTTTTGATGGTTGGAGGAGGGTTGTATTGCACAACGTAGTTTATTTGATAGTTAATTTTCTGTAACTTCCCCACAAGAGATAATTCATTCATTTACATTAATATTCATTATGTAACCTATTTGATTCCAAAATTGTTTACAATAGGAGTTTTTTTTAATGTATGTAGTAATGTGCGTTGTCATGTTAAATTAGTTATTGGTATTCTCATTATAATCTTTTATGGATCGAATCAGATTAATTATATTACAGTAAACTCTAGTCGGCATGTGATTTAAATGAAAAAAAAAATTGCTTACTAGATTAGCTTTATCAATTGGCTTTTATATACATATTATATAAAAGTAGAAAATCTATATCTATATATATATTAAATGCTGAGCTCTAAAGTCATTAAGCTAAAAATTTGACAAGTGTTCACCTTCATATTTGAGTATTTACTCTAAAAACTAATGTGTTAAACTATTAAAAATTTTATTTTTTTTATTAAAAATAAAATATTTACCTTAGTTATTTAGTATTATTTTTTAACTAAAACACTATTGTACATATTTCAATACTACTCAAATTTTAAAAGTATTTATATATTACGTATATTTCTACCTTAAATCATTATAGTAATTACTTAATATTATTTTTTTTAACTAAAACACTATTATAAATATTTCGGCCCCGTTTGTTTGAGGAAAATATTCTTCCGAAAAATATTTTTCCTCATTTTCCAGTGTTTGGATAACCTAGAGAAAATAAGTCAAAGGAAAATAATATACTAATCAAAGGAAAATTACTTCAAAATAAGGGAAAATGTTTTCCATTTTAAGAATGGGAAAACATTTTCCAATACATTCTCTCATCATTTATTGCATTTCCTTTTACTTTTCAATGAATTCTCTCCTCATTTATTGTCTTTTTTAGTGTTGCAATCAAACATAGGAAAATACTTTATTTGGAAAATGTTTTCTCTGGAAAATATTTTCTAGAGAAGGACAAAATATTTTCCGCAAACAAACGGAGCCGAATCAATACCAATCTAATAATTCTAAAAACAAATCTTATTAAAACTAAAAATTATGGCAATAAAAATTAAAGAAAATAAAATTAATGTGATATATTTTATATTTAATTTATTTAATTATATTTCCATTCAAATTATTTATTTAATCATTTTATTTTACAATTCGCGTCACAGATTCAATATTAGTTGCTTTTAAATATATACATATATATAATGGATATATATATGTGTAAATGAATGATTTATTGTGTTTAATAATTTTATATGTATAAAAGGGAGGAGAGAGTTTAAATGAGTGGGATTGTGGGCGGAGAAGGATGGGAAGTAGTAATGTTCGTTTTCTTGGTCAAAAGATTATTCTCTACCCTAACTCGCAGGTTAAGGTACAATCACACCAACACATGCATGCATCCATCCATCCCCAGATTATTAACTCCAATCCTAACCTCCCCGATTGTGATGCTTTCCACTTTACTCTTCTTATACATACATATATACATGCATACCCACTTACGCACTTTATATACATTCTTTTCTTAATATATATGGGTTTTATTTATCAAAAAATAACAATAATAATAATAAGAGTTGAAGTTTGATCTGAATTAATTGATGATTTTTCGATATTGAATATCAATAATAATTAAAAAAAAAAAGATAGCTTTCTTAATATATTTGAATAACTCCAAGTCAAGCAAAAATATACATAAAATTCTGGTGCATTACATATATATGATTTTTTTTTAACTAAGCGCTTGTTTGGTTCAGTTGTTTATAGCAACTGGTAGTCAATAGAGGTTGTGGAAAGTTGATAGTTGTTAGTTAATAAATATGAACTGTTTAGTAAAATTTTGTTAGTTCTTGCTATTAGTATGCCAACTGACTATTTAAGAATATAATTCCATATATCTCTTATAATATTTTTTTTGCTATGTAAATTATTTAAAAATAATATATAGTAATAAATAATAATTTATTGCTTTGATTTATATATTATAATTAATAATATTTATTTAAAAATAAATTTTAAAATATAAATATTATTGTATAATTTTTTTAAAAAATAATTATTGGTATAAACATTATAATTGTTTAATTATTAATTATAATTTAAAATAATATTTATTTAATTATGAACTATAAAAAAATTCATTACATAAATTTAATTTAAATGAAGTTATTTGTTATTAGTTATTTTTAATAAAGATAAAATAGTCTAAACAAGAAAATAAATACAAATCAGCTTGATGGAAAAGAGCTCCAAAATAGAGCTTATCAAATCCGAACGGATGATTTTAAAATTTTACCAAACACTTAAATTATAGTTAATTGAGAAAAAATCTCAAAAAAATTGAATAAGATAAAGCTCCTTTTTATAAGAAATTTGAATACCTAAATCTGTATAAATTGTATAATAAATTTTTTTATTTTATAAAAAAGTAATTTTACTAATGATATAATTTAAACTATACATATCATACTATATTTTAAAAAAATTAACCATAAATCACTTGATAACTTTCTAGCTGGGAGACTCTTTCACTACAAAAATAATACAAATGCATGTAAAAATATGTATAGTTAGATGTAAATAGATATGTATAAAATAACATATATACATAAATACAAGTATAGATATTGCATGCATATATGATATATGTATTAAAAAAAATTTAAGTTACATGCAGAGGGAAAGAGAAGGCACAGAAGAATATGATTGGTTGGTCTGTGTGTGTGTGTGTATAAATGGGATATGGAGATGAGTAATGAGTGAGTGCATTTAGGTTTTGTCAACTTGTGTTATTGCAGAGGTTGTATTATTCACGAGACATCTGCCTTGCCTCCCTTATTATTATTAACTCATCTTCTCAACATATATAATATCTCTCTCTCTCTCTCTTTATATACACACATCAATCACATACAGAAAAAGGTACAATTTTTCAGAGCCAACAACACCAGAGATAAAGAAAGAAAGGACGAACATACATGAATCGGGATTGTAATGTCATGATTCGCTATGGAATAAATTTTTTAAAAAATTTAATTTTTAATCTCATATATAAGGAATTTTATCAACTAAAAAGAATGATATTTTTATCATTTCATGGACCATAACAGTACTGTTTTTATCGTGACCCGCAATATTAATCATTTTCCATAAGAAAATAGTAAAGAGTTAGCTACGTCTAGGACAAAAAAAAAAAAACCCCTAATATTGATAACTAAAAAGAGCAATAAATGAAAAGTCAGATAGTCAAATGAGGGTCCAGAGGTCCTGGTCCTGGTCTGATTGGTCAAATATTTGACTCTTTCTATTAACTAATTAAATCCAACGGTGGTTGTGGACCCCTTGTGATCTGATCACCATCATCCATATGCCTCTGTCACATTGCTTTGCCCCATCTCTCCTCTCTTCTCTTGTCTTCTTCCGTTCATTCATTCATTTAATACGTTATGCAATAATTCTTACAATTCACTCATTTTAAAACCAAACTAATTTCTCATTAAATTAGATAAAAAAAAATTATAATAAAACAAACATTACTTCTATTATTCTCTTTGATTCTGCATGTGGACTTTACTAATTCACATAATCTATGTATTAACAGACTGTATAACAGGAATATATAGTCTTTTCATTTTTAAATTAAGTGAAATTTAATTCTACAAATCAATAATGACATGACTTCAACTTTACACCTTAAGATATTCTCAAAGATAAGTTACTGTTAGACCGCTCTGTCCTTAATAAATACAAATAATATTTCACACTGATCATGTGTAGAATAGTCAGTCTGTTTTCTATTCTATTCTATATATATATATATATATATATATATATGCAACAGAAAAATACAGAAACATAAAAATAATTATAGAAGCTCAACTAACTAGAAAATATGCTTCAAATTCATATGACAAGTTGTACTGGTGTAAAATAGAACTGACAAGTCTAAAGTGTTGGGATCAATCCAGGAAAGGTCTGACCCAAATGAGGTCTGGTCATGGGATATGCAGATTATTATATACAGTACAATGGTGGTGGAGGTGGTGGTGGTGGGGTTATGCACTTTACAGGGCATGGCGGTGTGATAGATTGCGATGGGTCGACTGTTAATTATATTTCATGTGAGGTAGACTTAGACTCATATATAATAAGCGGTGAAGGTGGCAGTGCAAAATCTCTACCAAACTCTTTCACGTATTTAGTGTCATTATGGCTTTACCAAACTTCACCGATCCCTTGCCATTTCAATGCCATGTGCATATATATTACATTTTCTTGTAGTAAGCATCATCCCTTCTTTAAGTCGATTCATATTATAATATCATACAATTAATTTGTACTCTCCAGGTTTTTTTATCTATCTTATTTTCGTTTAGTTTCGGGTATATGGGGTGAATCTATTGATTCGGGATAGTTCCAAAACAAGATGGGTTTTTCCTGAATACTTATTAATAAAAAATGAGCTGATTATCAAAAAAAAAATATCATACAATTAATATTTTAAAAAAAATTGTGTACAAGTATAGTTTATGAACCATGATCATACATTACATATAACATAATTCGAATCTGATACATTGTTTAAGTAAAAACAACCTTTCTACCAACTTATTCCTGTTATATAGTTATATATATATATATATATCTCAGATACTTTCCATTAAATGAGAATTAAAACATTTTATATGAAGTGTACAAGAACAATGTAATTTATGAATTACTCCGATATTACCATTTACATATCTCAAATTCAAGGGTTGCAATATTGTTGAAAAAATTTTCTCCCTAAATATGGAAGTTAATTAATTTTGCCTTATAAAATATTTGATGAGAAATGTGCTTAAACCTTACATTCATATAGGCTCAAAATACACACAAAAATATTTATGATAAAAATTTTTGTAGAGTAAATAAAAATTGACGACAACTCTAGCTTTATTAACCAAATGTATAACCTATGTTTTCCCTGTGTTCTTCTATTGTTATCTGTTTTTTTTTTATTCCAAAATTATCACAAAAAATACAAAAATATATAACAAAATGTTTAACTCTATCACCCTCTAAACAATTATCTAGCCTATTATTATTATTATCATCATCTTCATCATCGCAAAAAATATATATATATATAAGATAGATTTTAGTGACGCAAAAAATTTATGAGTAATGAATTAATTAGTGATACAAAACATTGATTAGCTATCAAAAGATACACACACTTACATCCACTCTTGGATTAGATTGACAATGAGGAAAATAGAAAAAGACAAAAGCGGATAGGTTAGAATAAATAAATAAATAAATATAGTATTGTACATTTCATTATCTTCATACTGAAAAGTCATCCATCAACGTGTTGAACAAGATGATAATCATGTGGTTGCAAATCTATGAAATAATTTGGAATTGATTATTAATTAAACAAAAAAAATTAATTTAGCATTGATTATAATCAAAATGTGCATCTCATCATCTACGACTTAACTCAAACACCAAATATTTTCAGGTTTTATATTTAGCTAAGAAATTGTCATATTGGATAGTAAATTTTCTAACATATTATTAGAAATAGACATCAATTAAAATGAAAGAGGCTCATGAGGCCTAGACCATTTAGTTTAGGTTGAGATTTTGGAATCTTAAAGTTTTAGGTTCGAACTATGATAACACCAAGGATTGAATTCTTGTATGCTCTTATGAGTGAAATTCACATTTTTGATGTCCTACACTCATGATAGCCATATTTAAAATAATTTATTCTTCGCTAATACTAACAACTAACAATCATGATCTTATGAAGTACTAATAAGCAATGCTGCTAAAAATTGAAGATGGAAAAGGTAGTATAGTTCAATAATATGAAATAAGGCTTCAATCTAGCTAATTATTATAAAAATGTTAAATCTATTAATATGGGTGTTGCGCCATAATAATTATATGTTAGAAAAGTATTAAAAAAGGGATTATGTATAGTTTTATATTTAAATAACTTTTTATATGTGATTTTTATACTAAATTAAGATCATATGCAGTTTTTATAATTAAAAATTTTTAAAATATTGAATTAAATTGTTAATCAACATGGTATGACATATAAGAGAGGTATTATATTAGTATGGCATAATACATACGTAGCCCTCTGTACTTATTACTTTTGTCAGTTTGACAC
>CATIWK010401110.1:0-13326 GCA_949634005.1 Mallotus japonicus
AATTCTTTTTAGATATGGGTTATAATTTCTTCCTAATTCATTCAAACTTACTTTTCCGATTGCTTTTTGGATTTGGAGTTTTGTTGAAGATTGATGTTGTTGGTTTTCTTCACCTGGGTTTTGTTATGTTTCTTACCTGTGAAAACGCGTTTCCTTCTCTAAAACGCGTATCCAATTTTTTATATTTACAGAAACGTGCCCGGAACGTTCGGGGGACGTTTTTTTGCGTTTCCGTTTCCGAAACGTATCGGAAAATGAGGAACGCCGGTGGAGTGCCGTTTCCGTGCATCGAAGGTTGTTTTTCATTTCCTTTTGAGGTTGTATGATACTATCTTTTTCTTTTATTTAATAAATTTCTTAGTGTTGGTGCATGAAGTAGGTGCTACAGAGGTGCCAGCCTAGCTGGGATTTCTTGGTGCACCATCTGATGCCATCCTAAGTAGCTTTATATATATATATATATATTGAAATATTTTTCAAAATTAAAAACTGGATAAAATTGCTAAAAGTCATAAACGTTTGAATTTTTTACGCCAAGTGATCTTTATAGATTTTATGGAATAAAGGGTAAATTTGATATTTTACAGATACTACTTTAGCATATTTTATTCGATTTTAACCAAATACCTATTTGGGCTAAAATGACCAAGATTTAATGAGATTGAGATATTGTTGTCAAAATTAAAAAATTGGGATAAAATTACAAAAGCTATAAAAACGTTTGGATTTTTTTTACCAATACGCCAATAATTTATTAATCTAGACAATTCAAAATTTTTAATTATTTCATCATCTTATTTGAAAGAATTTAAAAACATCTAACTTTTCTTGATGGAAAAAAAATATGTAGCTCAGAGTGGTAGAGAGCTCAAGTAGAGCTAAGTTCTCAGGTTGCTTACAGTAGCTTACCTTTTGTTGCTAATGAAGATGCTTAGCTGATGGAGATCAAATGGCACGCAGATGGTGGCTCATGCTTCGCATGCTTTCTTCTTTGTTTTAGTAGGGCACATGCAGTGCAGTAAAATTTTTTGTACACATGTCAATCATTCATTCGTTAGTATGAAATCAAATTAGCTTTGTATAAACACAAAACAGCTACAAGAAATAAAGTGTGAGAATCATTTTCCCAAAATCTGTTAACATTCCAAGAAAATTTGTCCTATTTTACTACACATACATATATATAATTTTTAAAAATTTTATTAAAATAATAATCCATTGTAAATTTAAAAATTCATGATATTTAAATTTAATTTTTAAATTATTATGCCAACACTTTTCATTCAATTAATCGAATGATTTTAAATTGAAATTTTTTTTCAAAATTAAAAATGGAATAAAATTGTCAAAATTCATAAATATTTAAAATTTTTACACCAATAGACCTTTATGGATTTTACAGCATAAAGGGTAAATTTGACATTTTACAGATGCCACATCAGCATATTTTATTTTATTTTGACCAAATACCTATTCGGACTAAAATTGCCAAGATTTCATGGGATTGAGACATTTTTGCCAAAATTAAAAATTTGGGATAAAATTACAAATTTAAATTTTTCATACCAATAGACTAACAATTATTACTCTAGACAATTCAAAATTTTTAATTATTATATAATTATTTATTTCAAAGAATTTAAAAACATCTAACTTTTTTTTTTAAAGAAAAAAAAATATCTCACTCAGGATGGTGGAGAGCTCAAGTGGAGCTAAGTTCTCAGGTTGCTTACAGTAGCTTACCTTCTGCTGCTAATGAAGATGCTTAGCTGATGGAGATCAAATGGCACACAGATGGTGGCACATGCTTCACATGGTTTCTTCTTTGTTTAATTTTTTTTTTGGGACAAAATTCTTCTTTGTTTTACTTAGGCACATGCAATGCAGTAATTTATTTTGTACACATGTCAATCATTCGTTGGTTAGTATGGAATCAAAATTAGCTTTTTTTTTTTAACACAAAATTAGCTTTGTGTAACTACAAAAAGGTTAGAAGAAATAAAGTGTGAGAATCATTTTCCTAAAATCTGTTAACATTCCAACAAAATTTGTCCTATATTATTACACATGCAAATATATAATTTTTAAAAATTTTATTAAAATAATAGTCCATTATAAATTTTAAAATTTATCATATTTAAATTAGATTTTTTTAATTATCATGTCGATACTTTTCATTCAACTAATCAAATGATTTTTACTTTTAAATATTTTTTTCAAAATTAAAAATGGGATAAAATTACCAAAGTCGTAAACATTTTAATTTGTTAGGCCAATAGACCTATGAATTTATTAGCACAAAGGGTAAATTTAACATTTTACAGATGCCACATCAGCATATTTTATTTGATTTTAACCAAATGCCTATTTGGGCTAAAATTGCAAAGATTTAATGAGATTGATATATTTTTGCCAAAATTAAAAAGTTGAGATAAGATTGCAAAAGCTATAAACGATTTGGATTTTCGTACCATTAGGTCAATAATTATTACTCTAGACAATTCAAAATTTTTAATTATTTTATAATTTTTTATTTGAAAGAATTTAAAATATCTGACTTTTTTTTGGAAAGAAAAAAAATATCTACCACTTTGGGTGGTAGAGAGCCCAAGTGGAGCTAAGTTCTCACCTTTGCTGCTAATGAAGATGCTTTAGCTGATGGAGATCAAATGGCACGCAGATGGTGGCACATGCTTCACATACTTTCTTCTTTGTTTTAGTTAGGCACATGCAGTGCGGTAATTTATTTTGTACACATGTCAATCATTCATTGGTTAGTATGGAATAAAATTAGCTTTGTATAAATACAAAATGTTTACAAGAAATAAAGTGTGAGAATCATTTTCCCGAAATCTGTTAACATTCCAAGAAAATTTGTCCTATTTTACTACACATACATATATATAATTTTTAAAAATTTTATTAAAATAATGGTCCATTATAAATTTAAAATTTATCATATTTAAATTTATTTTTTAATTATCATGTCACCACTTTTCATTCAATTAATCAAATGATTTTTAAATTGAAATATTTTTTCAAAATTAAAAATGGGAAGAAATTGCCAAAAGTCGTAAATGTTTGAATCTTTTACACGAATAGATCTTTATAAATTTTACAATATAAAGGGTAAATTTAACATTTTACAGATGTCATATCAACATATTTTATTCGATTTTGACCAAATGCCTATTTGGGCTAAAATTGCCAAAATTTAATGAGATTGAGACATTTTTGCTAAAATTAAAAAATTGGGATAAAATTACAAAAGTTATAAACATTTGAATTTTTTGTACCAATTTATATTAAAAATATCTTTATTTTTTAAAATTATTATAATAAAAATCATTTATGAATTTAATAATTTTTCAAAGGTAAATATGATTCTTTTATTATTATTATTATGTATTTTCTATTTAATTTTAAATAAATAATTATTTATATTAATAAATTGGGTAAATTAAAATATTTTATAAAAATTTAAAACTTTGGATAAACTTGCTAAAAATTTGAAACGTTTGGATTTTTTTTATATCAATAGACCATTATAAATTTAGAAAATTTAAAAGGGTAAATTTGAGATTTTATAAGATGCCACATCAGCATTTTTTTAACCAAAAAACTATTTGTACTAAAATTATCAAATATTTATCAGATCGGGACATTTTTTGTCAAAATTAAAATATTAGGATAAAATTGTAAAATTTGTAAACATTTGGATTTTTCGCACTAATAAGCCTTTTATAAATTACTTGTCTCTAACATATTGTACCCCCACACAATTAATATACAACATTTTCTTGGTCTCTTTTCCATAGTTACTGGTGTTCCTGCTTAGAATTCATCTTAATTTTTATCTATTCTCTACAGTCTTTAAGGATTTGTTGGGTTTATATCTATTCATCTTAATTTATGGCTTCTGTTTCTTCTTCAATCACTTCTCCACCCAAGAAGTATGACGTGTTCGTTAGTTTTAGAGGTTCAGATGTGCGCAATGGGTTTCTAAGCTTTCTCCATAAAGCTTTGGTTGATACAGGTGTTGATATCTTTGTGGATGAAAACCTTAAAAGAGGAGAAGATATCTCAACATCCCTCCTGGAAACAATTGAAGAATCTTATCTTTCTTTAGTCATTTTCTCTGAAAACTATGCATTTTCTCCATGGTGTTTAGATGAGCTTGTGAAGATACAGCAGTGCAAGAAAACAATGGGACAGATAGTTTTGCCTATTTTTTATGGAATAGATCCGACCCATGTTCAAGAGCTCACAGGGAGTTTCGGGGCTGCAGTTGCTAAGCATAGAGAAGAACAATTGAACTGCTCCTTTCGCAAAGTGGAGAGTTGGTGCCAAGCATTGAAAGATACCGCTGAACTTTCAGGGCTTGTTTCCCATACTATTAAGTAAGTTTTTTCTTCCTTTTTTATTTTAAATATTATTTTACTTACTTAATTAAGTTAGAATCTCTCTTAATTAACTGATATAACATATGAATTAATCAGAATTGACTTAAGTGCTAACTGCTTTTTTTTTTTTTTTTTTTTTTTTTTTTTTTTTTGGAAAAGCTAACTGCTTAATTGCAAAAAGAAAAAAAATGATTAGTTTGAAGCGATCATTAGACTAATGTTTTAGATAAAGAAAAATTTTTAACTACACTTCCGGATAAAATCAGCTATAGGCTATATGATTTAACTGGTTGATAAAAAAAAATTTTATGATAGTTTGAAGCGATCATTAGACTAATGTTTTAGATAAAGAAAAATTTTTAACTACGCTTTCGGATAAAATCAGCTATAGGCTATGATTTAACTGTTTGATAAAAAAAAATTTGAGCTTAATCTAACATCCTCTATCATTGTTTTTCTTTTTGGTTTGATCAGGTCTGATGCTAAGCTAATAGAGGAAATCATCAACCATGTTTTGAAGAAATTAGACGATGAGTTTTCAAGTGATCATTCTTGTAATAATAATGGTTTGATCGGAATTGACTCGCGTGTTAACTGCGTGGAGTCATTATTACGTCTTGAGTTAGTAGACGTACGTGTTATAGGAATTTGGGGAATGGGTGGTATCGGAAAAACCACCATCGCTGAGCAAGTATTTGATAGAATTCGTGGTCAATTCCCAAACCCATGTTTCATTGCAGGTGTCAGGGAAATGACTGAGAACCTGACAGTTGATCGTTTACAAAGTGAAGCACTTTCTGAATTATTAGGGACTGAAAATTCAGGTACAGCTACTGCTGTGTTGTTATCACCTTTCAATAGAAGAAGACTAGCTAGAAAAAAAGTTCTCATTGTTCTCGATGATGTGAGTGATTTGAAGCAAGTAGAGCTTTTAATAGGGAAAAGTATGACATATGGTCCGTTTAGTAGAATCATTATGACAAGCAGAGATAAACAAGTGCTAAAGAATGGCTGTGCAGAAATATATGAAGTTGAGGGATTGAATATACGTGAAGCTCTTTGGCTTTTTTGCCTAAATGCTTTCAAGAAAGATACTCCAGAAAAAGGATATGAGATTCTCTCAAGAAGGGCGGTTGTATATGCTCAAGGCCTGCCATTAGCTCTCAAGGTTCTCGGTTCGAATCTATACGGCAAAAGTGCAGAAGAATGGGAAGATGAATTGGCAAAACTGCAAGATACATCAGATGATAAAATTCAAAAGATACTTAGAATAAGCTATGATGGGCTATGTGAGAATGATAAGGAAATATTTTTGGATATCGCCTGTTTTTTCAAAGGGAAAGACAAAGATTATGTTGAAAGGATATTGGGTGTTGGTTCAAAGATTGGAATAAGCCGTCTCGTTGATAAGTCTCTCATATCTGTATCAAATTATAACAGAGAGTTACATATTCATGACTTGATAGAACAAATGGGAAAAGATATTATATGCGAGGAAAAGCAACTTGGGAGGCGTAGCAGGCTATGGCATCACGAAGATATATGTTACGTGTTGACAAAAAATAAGGCAAGACCTCACTAGTTTCTAACTTGGGAGCTTATATACTTCTTCTTCTTCTTCCTTTTTTTTTTTAATAGAATTAAACCCCGTTGCATATATATATATATATGTATATGTGTGTGTGTTTGTGTGTGTATGCATTGGATATTTCTGGCTAGTTTACTCTTTGGTTGTTGCTTTTAGGGAACTGAGGCGATTCAAGGAATGTCGCTGGACTTGTCTAAAATCAAAGACGTGCAACTTAGTCCCAAGGCATTTGAGGGAATGGTCAATCTTAGATTTCTTAAATTCTGTAAGAGTGATAATATTCATCTCAAGGATTTTAATTATTATTATATGCTTGGTACAAAAACAATACATCTCCCCGAAGGCCTCAAATTTCTGTCTGGTAAGCTAAGGTCTCTCCGATGGGATAGATACCATTTGGAATCTTTGCCAATTGGCTTTTGTGCAGAGAATCTCGTTGAACTTCGCATGCTTGAAAGCGAACTCGAGGAACTTTGGAACGGAGTGCAGGTAGGCTTGAGTTTACTATATATGTTAATTAATAAAATGTAGGTTGATATATATGTAAAGTTTATTATTTCTTTTTTAAATCTAAACCATTGGGCTTTAATTGAGCCCAACGGTTAATTCAACTAATCTTAATTATATTTTTCATTCCTTGCAGAATCTTGAAAATTTGAAAGTGATTGATCTCAGGTGGTCGAGATATCTCATCAGAATTCCAGACTTGTCTAGAGCCCTAAATCTAGAAAAGTTATATCTGGAGGAATGTAATAGTTTGGTCGAGATTCCATCATCTCTTAAATATTTGAGTAATCTTACTGAACTGGATTTAACAGGTTGTTGCAGTCTCTGCAGTTTACCAAGCTGCCTTCATTCGGACAAACTCGAGACACTTTTTCTTTCCTCTTGCTTCGAAATCAAAGAGTTACCGGCGATTCCATGTCATAAAAGGCACAATACAACTGCAATATCACAAGTGCCCACATCCTTTCCAGTACTCTCTGAGTTGCGTTTGGATGGGTGCTCAGAGCTACGGACTCTTCCCGACAACATTTGCAGTCTGAAATGTCTTAGAAGTTTAGACATCAGTTTTTGTGAAAGTCTACATGCATTGCCTGAGAATCTTGGGAATTTAACATCTTTGGAGGAGCTTATTGCAAAACGAAGTTGTATAGAAAGATTACCAGACACTATTTGCAGTTTGAAAAATCTTAAAAATTTAGATGTTAGTGGATGTGTAAATCTAGCAGCGCTGCCAGATAAATTAAGAGATTTAGCATCTCTTCGGAGGCTTAATGCATGGAGAAGTGGTCTAAAATACTTACCGCACCTTCCAATATCTCTAAAGGAGCTAGATGTAAGTGACTGCGCATCACTAGAATCAGCATCTGGATTGTTTGATTCATTTCAATGGGTGAAAAATTGTAGATTTATGAACTGCGTGAATCTGGGAGAAGATAAATCTGCTAAAATAGTGGAGCTTGCTTTGGAAAGACTCTTCTGCTTCAAAACTAAAACTGAAAATCGGGTATCTCTCTATTGTTCCCTGTCCTCTGTTATTTATTATTTATGGTTATAAGTGTGGTTCGTTTCAAAAAAAAAAAAAAAAAAAACTTATAGGTGTGGTTGAAGTGTTTTAGAATGGGATGTATTGGGTTTTTTAATTTAAAAAAAATTCAAAATTTAATTTTCAAAATCATACGTCTTATATATTTTTAACTTAGATATATTATGTATTTTCAAATTTGATAAAAACTAATCTAATTTCTAATCTACAAAATATTTTGGATGAATTAATTAAAAACAATAAATTTTAAGTAAATTTAATTTTATTACTTTATCAAAAAATACGTCTCCCACACTTTGTCATGTCGGTAGGTGACATCATTTTTGTTTTATTTATTTCACATAAAAAATATTTTATAAATTAGTAATTAGATTCAATTATATCACATTTAAAAATATATAAAATTTATAATATTAATAATCATATTTTAAAAATTTTAAATAAGAAATTTAAAAAAATTTTAAATTTCTTTATTTATATTTAAAATTCTAATTCTCTTAAGCTGTTTCTCTTAGTCATATTCTTTTTTTTTTATCTCTCTTAATGTCTATAAATAAAAATTAAAAATAAAAATAATTGATAATTTTGATTTGACTTTTAGAAAAAAATTGAGAAGATGAATAGATAGATGCAATTTAATTTTTTTTTAATTTTGAATTTTGAAAATAATTAATAATTTAAAATTTATTTTTAGTAAAAAAATTAAAAATAAATTTTACTTTTTTTTTTAATTTTCTGTATTTCTTTAAGTTGAATATATGATTTAAATTAAATTAAATTAAATTTAAAAATTAAAAAATAATGTTTTATGATTTACGTGTAGTTAAAATTTTTTGTGTTCTCAATCTTTTATCTTTAATATATATATATATATATATATATATATCTACATTTTAATTTTAAATTTTTTAATTTTTTATGAATTGGATATTAATATCTAAAAAATCTCATTTCAATTTTTACTAATTTATATCTTGCATATTTGAAATTTTGATAAATTGAACCTAATTAGTGAAGGAATAAAAGTTTTGAGGTGAATTGGTTGAAAAACTTGTTTTGGACTGAATTGAATTGTTTTGAAAAGCTAGTTCGCTAAACTTGGCAAGTTATGAGATAATTGGCCAAAAAATTAATTTGTTAATTAATTGACCATTGCATCCAAGTTCGGGGACAAATTGCTACTTTGGCCAAAATTTATTACAATGGATGATTTTGCTCTACTTTGATGATAAAATTTAGATTTTATTTTTAATCAACTTAGATTAAAACACATGATATTTATCTGGACTAATATCTTATTTATTTAATTGTTTGTTTGTTTTTGAATTATAGAAGATACGGGTAAGTAAATTATATAATTGATTATCTATTTTTTTTTATTTAATTGTAAGTTATTTTAAAAAATTTTTTATTATCTAACTTTGATTTATGTATTTTATGAAAATAATTTAATACTTTTAATGAAATTTGATGATGCAAGCTTATATCATAGTGGCATTTTCATTGTCTTGCGGGCCAAACTTCATATTTCCCCAATTTCTGTAGGCATAATAATAATAATAATAATAATAATAATAATAAGTGGCATTTTCATTTGACGGAACATAGGATATTTTGGTTGTGTATTGTACATTTTTATTTGACAGAAGTTAGAATATTTTGGTTGTGTATTGTACAGCTTCGCAACAGTCTGAAGTTATGTGTCCCAGGAAGTGGAAGTATAGTGATGGAAAAGATGAAGTATAAAAATAAGAGCGGATCTTCTTTGTCTTTGTGTTTATCACAATTGGAGAGGTGGTCCGACATTCGAGCTCTCTATTTTTGTGCTGTTTTTGATCCCGACCTCTTTCCTCATACAGCCTTTGACGGTGGACTTTATGAAAGAATCGATTGTGAAATCACTGCCAGTACGAAAAAAAATAAAAATAAAAGCAATATCTACCCCATGGATTTTCCAGGAATTGAACTCCATTCATCAAAACACGTGTTCCTTTGGTGTCAGGAGTTCAATTCGGATGAGCCTCTTCTGGATTCCATAGTCTTTTCATTCTTCCATTCAAGTCGCCCTCGCCTTGTTCGAAAGCGTGCCGACCCTATTCATGAAATTAGACGCTGTAATGATGGCATAATTGAGTGTGGAGTCCATCCGGTATTCTATGATGATATCTTATCTGGTGTTGATGATGATGATGATGATTGTGGTTTGTCATCTTCCGACGATGATGATAATAATGATTGTAGTTTGTCGTCCTTCCCATCCAAAATCAGTAGCAGAATGTGTGGTTAGCTGATAATGAGTTGTAAGCTCAAGGAAATAGCAGCAAACTTGTTTGTTTCTTTTCTAAAGATTCTCTTGTTTTCTTGAACCAAACATTTAATATCAGGGCTTTGGTTGCTTTCATACCTCTGGCGTTTCTTCATGGCAAACAATTTGCAGTATACTGAGCACAGCTCATTCCTCTTTACCCATTTTTATAGGAGATACATCAAAATGAAAATATTATCCAAGGTACACTAGCCGTGGGACTTGGTAGTTTTTAAAATTTATAAAATTTTATTTTCTATAAATTTAAAAATTATTGAGTGTATAATAAATTTTTAATTCTTTTTTCTTATATATATTGCTTAATTGTAAAATTTTTAGATAAAAAAAATGTTTTTTTTTAACTTGTTTTAAAGTTTTAAAAAATTACGAAAGTATATTTCTATAAACTAAAAAATTTCAAAAATTTTGAAAACTTCATAAATATATACTTTGAAAGTAATTTTATCAATTTTTTTATTGTTATTTGAATTGTTTTTATTAATGAATATTGAAGTTAAACTTTTCTTTTTTTAGAACTTAATTGCAACAATTTTTTTAAAAAATGGTCCAATGTAATCTAATTTTAAAGATTAAGGTTCATATCGGACCAATAAAATGTAAAGGTAAAATGTAAATTTCAAAGTTGAAGGTCCAATTTGCACCTTGTATGTGTGTGTTTGACAACTGAAAAATAATTAACAAAAATAAAGAATGAAAAATGTTTAAAAAAATAAAATTTTTAAATTTTAATATTAATTAATTGACGACCGACTTTCTTAGAAGTTTGATCCAAAGTTTAATTGTTAAATGCTCAATTTTCATTTCCTATTCAGAACTATCAAGGATTTTCTTGCTTGATGTTCGACAATTGCTAATGTTCGACAATTGCTACGAATTAGAGGGCACCTTTTGAAGGCGCGTTATTGGCTTTAGGAACTTTAAGCAGAGGGCATTCCTCCATTTCCAATTAATTGGTCTCTTTGCTTGAAGGTACTTTCTCCTTTTCTTTTTCTTTTTTTTTAATTAATTGAAAAGTCACATATCTAGGCATAGATGGATTGCATAATATGAAGCAACTCTCCTCTTTAAATTGACAATTGTATTATTGAAACCTTAAAATTGTCCTTAGAGATGATTGATCATTTGACTACTGTTTTGCTGGCTCTTCACTTTTTTTTTTCATCTCAAATATTCTAACTTTTGTTTATAAATTTCTCCATTTCTCCACACCCACATAACATCTCCTTCCTCTTCTTCCATATAGCAAGCAACAGAGTTTATGTTCGGAGTTTATCTTAATTTACAGTGTTGATCTAGTAGTCTTCCCGATTGGCATATTGTCCTCTGCGTTCTTACTTTGATAATTCTATAATACCTATCCTTAAGTCAAGGCACCTGTTCCTTTGGCGTACAGATTTCATTGTGAGTAATTTTTTACGGATACGGTGGTCTTTTCATTTTTCCTTGAAGATACTAACAGCAGATCACGCTGTTATGACGCGATAATTGAGTGTGGAGTCCATCCAATATTCTATGATCATGATGGACAGTAACGGAAGAATAGCCTCACACTGGGAATTGTTGCGCTACTGATGCACTTGGATTGCATGCACCTGAATGGTGATGTCAGAAATGCTCTGGCATCTTCTAAGAGTCATCTCTTTTGAGTTGCTTAAATGTTGTGTCAGATGAGCAAACCTTGTACATTATTAGTAAAACACCACTGATGAGCATTGCTTTGTTTTTTATTACTATTTTTAATTTTGGATTATTAGGAAAAGAAAATTAATTTTGGACTAATTAATTTTCATTCCTAGAACAAGTTGAAGGCCAAATTGAACCTTTTGTCCATACTGCTCAATTCCGTTAGTGGACTCCGAGTCAAAAAAAATAAAATCAAATAAAATCAAAAAGGTAAAAAGACTTCGTTTCTTAATGGTTAAAGTGTAAACTGGGATGTTAAAAAAAAAAAAAAAAGTGTAAACTGGATCTCAACATTTTTTCTTAATTTTATATGGGATCTTTTCGTTTTTTGAGCCAAATTGAATTTTTCCTTTTTGATATTAGGCTACATTGGACCTTTTGTAAATACAATGAAATTATATAACTTTTTTTTTATGTATAATTAAGTCATATAAATTAAAAAATTTTAATTTTAATGGTTAACTAGCCAATATAATTTAATTATAAAGTTTTAAACATTTTTAAATCTACACAATAATTTTTAAAAAATTTTATTTAATTTAAAAACTTTACAATTAAGTGATATACATTTTAGAAAAATGACCAATTTTACTTGTTATATAAATAGCAAATTGATAATTGATTCAAAGTTTGATTTTAACCGTTTAATTAAAAAATTCATTCATCAATTTAAAAATTTTTCATTAGTTCACTGTTAAAATTAAATTGATGAATAAAATTTTTTATTCAATCTTTAAAATTAAATTTTGAATCACTTATCAATTTGCTATATTAAAGAATAAAATTGGTCATTTTTTTGAAATGTATATCACCTGATTATAATATTTGTAAAATTTAAAAAATTATTGTGTAGGATTATATATATATATATATTTTATTTGTTGGTTAACTATTAAAATTAATATTTTAAATTTATAAAACTTAATTGTAATTAAAAAAAGTTATAGAACTTAATTGCACTGACAAAATATCCAATACAATCTAATATCAAAAAGGTGAAGTTCTAATTTGGCTCAAAACAAACAAAAAAGTCCAATGTAAAATTGAAGCAAAACGTTGAGGTCAAATTTACACCTTTAGCCTTTCTTAATCAAAAATAAATGTTTCCGTTTCATCCAAAGTAAAGTTTACTTTTGAAATGCTCGTATAATATTCCCCATCCAAAACCAAGAATTATATGGTTTGATGTCAGATAATTACTAGAAATTAATAACGAATTAAAGGCACATTTTGCAGGAATTTTTTTTATTGCGTGTTGGCTTCTCTGTATACAGTTTAGTTAGCCATAGGCTCGTACTAATCTAAATCAAATCGATAGAAATTCACATGGAGGACAATATCCCTCTAGGAAACTACTGAGCAATACTATATTTCTTTAATAACTTTCTTTAAAAACTATGCATTTTCTCCGTGGCGTTTAATTTGCCAGTCAAAACTAACCTGTTTCTTTGAAATTTCTTTATTCTATATTTTAATTCGATTGTAATAATTATTACATTAACATAATGCTCCTTCTTTGAATTTTAAGTTTAGTTATGACATTGATACCCCACAAGTATATTACTATTCTAACTAATAAATATCTTCCTAAATAATAGTAACTTGCAGCACAAGGGGACCAAATCTAAAGAGGAAAAGGAGTCCCTCATTAGGAAGACTCCCGGATCAGGAAGTAACTAAGCCAATAAGAGACATATCCTTCTAGGAGAAGGAGTCCTACTCCTCCCAGGTTTGAGTATCTCATCCTCTATAAATAGTCCTTACCATCTCTCGTATA
>CATIWK010401184.1:0-33388 GCA_949634005.1 Mallotus japonicus
AAAAAAAGCAAATTCAAATACTTGCATAATTAACAACTGGAAAAAACAAGCAAAATTCAAATGCTTGCATCACCTAGTTCAACCAAAAGGGTGTTTGAATCACATTGCAAAGAAACTAATCAAACAAATTTCCACAGAAAACTGTAACCAAAACCAAACAAAAAATGAAAAAAGAAAATGAACACAAAGCAAAAGCTCTCACCCACATGAACAGTGATCAACAATCACTCAATTAACCAAAAACTGACACAACAAGTACCCAAATTATCCAAAAATAAGCTAATCATTTCAAAAAAAAAAAAAATCCTGCAATCCCTCCAAAAAACCCATCTTATTCAAAAAAATTAAATACAGTAACCTCAAGAAAGCAAAAGGAATCAACTTGAAGTACAAGAATCTTGTACATGGAAATTGAAAAGGATAGATACTTTACCGGTTGTAAATCCTCTCTTTTGAGCCAAAAATTAACCTTTAATCTCTCTGATAATTTAGGAATTGGTGGTAGCAAGATCTAATGTTTCAATGATGGAATCAAGACTTTTTGAGAGCTATTGAAGAGAGCAGCGTCGTGAGGAAGAGAGCAGCATCGCAAGGAAGAGAGCAGGGTCGCCAGGAACAGAGCAACGCTGTAGGGAAGAAAGCAGCGTCCCTTTTTTTTTTTTTTTTTTTTTTGCGTGGGGGGGCAGGGGAGACACGGAAGAAAAAAAATTAAGTGAAAAATATTTTAGTAATATATAAAAAGTTGGGTTCATTTTGGTTAGCAAGGGCTCTTTTTTGGACATTTATGTTGAAATCCCATCCAGAAATGGATTACGGGACAATGGTGTGTGTTAGGCATATAATCTCATAAGTGAACATAACAAAAAAATTTTAGGCTCCAAATTCTTATTACAATGTACCAAAACAGCAAGCATCGAGTCTTCAATCTATGGGCATTAGACAATTAAGGTAACAAATTGTCACTTTCTCTATTCCAGGCAAACTTTTCCCCAAGAAACATCACTACCCTTTTATTTCTTTCTTTTCCTTGATAACATATAGATACAATTTATGCTTCCAAAAAAAATATATATATATACAATTTATCGCCTTTCCCTGTTACAGCATTGTTTTGTTGGTTTCTACCCTGTTTTTTCCCCTTCCCTCTCACAATTTTACACCGTGGTAGTAAAACAGTAAAGCAAAGCAAAAGCATCAGATCAGACCCAACTTGAAGAGAGACAGAGAAAAAAAAAAAAAAATTGGGGAGGGGGGGCTCACTGCCCTAAGACATGATAAAATCTGAAAAGGACATCTGGTGGTGTTAGGGTTTTAGTACTTTTGGTAGGCCACCACACACTGTCACTGTGTCACTTGCTCACACTCTTTTAGTCAAATACTTACAACACGTACACTTACAAAACTTACTTCTCTTCTCTCTCTCTCTCTCGCTCCCCCCACTCCTGACTCTACTCTACTACTACAAAAACGATAAAGAAAACAAAAGAAAAGGTCTTTACTTTGAAAAACCCTTTAATTCAAAAAAGCTCCACAAGACAATACCAACAACAACACCATGATATATGCATATTTCTCAATTCATCTTCTCCACTTTTCTTGTCTTTTCTATGCCTTCTTTTTCTTTACCAGCTCCCTCTTTCAAATTTCCTATCCAAAGCCCTAGATTTGAAATAATCTAGGGTTTTTTTTTTCTTTGCTTATAGTTTTAGTTTGTTAAGCTGGTGTAACTGTCCTTTTTTTTTTTTGTAGTCTAGTTCACATTTGATCTCAATAAAAACTTAATATAAATGATGAAGTTGGTGTTTAACATCATTTTCTCCCTTTATGTTAGTGGGTTTTCTTTGAATTTTCTTCTTGGTTGTTTTTGATTCTCTCTTCATAATAAAACCCTTGTAAAACCCCTGTTCTGAAAATCTTTTCTGTTCATATTTTGATGATTTAGGGTTGATGGGGTGTTCTTTTTCTTGTTTTTTTTCAAGGTGAAAATTTGAAATTTTTGTTTTCTTTTTTTGAAGCAGCTCTCCTAGTTAAGAAAAACCCTTTTCATCAACAGCTATCTTTTTGGCTCTGTCCTTTTTTCAATCTGTATAATATTTGATTTAGTTTGAAGCTAGGGTTGAAGGGTCCAAAAGATACAAGCTTTAGCTAGCTGAAGGGGAAAGGAACTAAATAAAAAAGTGATCTTGTACTATTGCTCTTAGTAAATGCATGGATGGAAGAGAAGCAATGGCATTAGCTAGTGGGTCAACACCATATTACATTCACAGAGGAGGTGGGGTTGGAGGGTCAGGGTCTGGATCACAAACTGGTGGGTTTCATCCCCCACCAGGTTTCAGACCTTTGTCAAATCCAAATTTACTAGCTCACTCCAATGCCAGACCGGGTTCATCTGCGCAATCATTTTCAATAGAGCCATCAAATGTTAATTTTGGTCATGGCATGAACATAGCTATGCCCTCTGGTATGCCAGTGGGTGAGCCAGTGAAGAAGAAGAGAGGGAGACCCCGGAAATATGCCCCAGATGGCCAGGTTTCTCTTGGATTGTCTCCTATGCCAGTAAGACCTAAGCCATCTTCAGGGCAGGATCCGATGTCCCCTAAACGGAGCAGAGGTAGGCCACCTGGGACTGGGAGGAAGCAACAATTGGCTCTTCTTGGTGAGTTCTGTAATTATAATATATGTTGAGTGTAAAGGTGGTACAATGTACATGAAATTGATGATCGCAAGTTTTTGTGGGTCCTTTGTATTTGAAATTGTACATATCCAATGTTAAGGGGGAATAGTTGGGTTCTGAATTGATGTAATGTAATGATAAAAATTTTTTTAACACCAGAGTTTAAACCATGTGTAGTTCTTCAAGGTTTACTATTGGATCCCTAAATGGCAGTACAAAAAAAGTCCTGTAAATGCATTTCAGTGAATTAGTGGTTCTGAATCTAGAACTTGTAGTCTCTACTTTAATTTTTGGTGTGGAGATAGAGAAACGGAAATTTTCATACTGTTGTGAATACTATGCTTCTTGTCTTTAAGAAGCATTAATGATCAAATAATTGACCTTTGACAAATTTTATTTCATTTCGTTCCATGGAATATGCATGAAGTTTGTGTATTTTTTTAAAATTTTTCTGAAATGCTTAATTGATTTTACTAGGTGACTGGATGAACAATTCTGCTGGAATAGCTTTTTCACCACACGTGATCCGTGTCGGAATGGGAGAGGTATTTATTTCTTGTAAAATTTCTTATCTTTTCTACAAATGATCTGTTGTTACTATTGCCTATAATAGAGTTCCCTTCACAAAACACATTTTAGGCCCCATTTTTGCTTTTCAAGATGATGTACCTTGTTTAAATGGTTAGAATTGAACTCATGAAGTTTTCTTTCAAAATGGGAATGGGAATGAAAAAGGTAATGCTATGTTAATCAGACTTAATTCTTTTTCGTCCATGACGTTGTATCCTCCTAAATGCTTGCAAATGTTTTGTTTTTCCTGTTCTGTGTATGATTGCACTTAAAGGTTTATTTATTATTGTGCTTAAGTGCATTGTTCAAATGAGAAAAATCTATATCCAGGAGGTACTTGGGTAGGCACATACCTGCAAACACAGACATAGAACTGCAACTTTGCACTCATATAATTTTCAATGGGAATGTTGATTTCAAAACATTACAATTGCTGTCTTGCAGGATATTGTTGCAAAAATATTGTCATTTTCCCAGCAAAGGCCTAGGGCACTTTGCATCTTGTCTGGAAATGGTACAGTTTCTTCTGTAACCCTAAAGCAGCCAGCATCCTCGGGGCCCACAGTCACATTTGAGGTTAAAGACAGCTTTTCTCATTTACTCAGTAAAGGATTGCATTTCAATTATTTTTCTTCTCTATTTTAGCATAGTATTTTATTTTAAAGTTGGATTATATGTAATTGTCACCCTTTTTTTTTATAGCCTAGAGTTTAGAGATGTTGCATGGGAATCTCACATTTCTTGAGTTTTGGATTAATTGACTTTCTTCACTGTTTTTCTCCATTGAAGTTGAGCATGTGTAGATTGGTGATATTGTTGACTAGTTCTTTAGTTGCTAGGTATTGAAAGTGTAAGAGCTATCTGTAACCAATATGGTGCTTCTGTTGTGACATTGGCTCATTAGTGCATTCAAAACCAGGAAATGAGACTGAGAGTAGAGTAGATCCTGTCTGGAACAAGCATGGAATCAAAATAACAGCACCGGCATGCAGTCAGGTGTGAAATAAATGTGAAATTAAATTGCAGTCCTTCTAGCAAAAAAATTGAATGACCTACTTGAAGTTTGGGCTCAATGAACTTGCCTTAAGATTTAGAGCTTGAATATACGATATGGTTAGGCATAGAATACTTGAGTTTGGCTGAATATTTGTGTTCATAGCTTGGTCTCTACCGTGGTATGAGATGGATTTGTGTGGGTTTTGGAAATATAAAATGTGTTTTACTTTTGCACATCATATGTCAAATGGTTGATAACTGGCTTTATTGGAGTTCTAAATTTGGTGACTAAGCTCACATGTTGCTGCCTTATATGGGATTATTAGGTGGATCAAAAGTGAGTTCAGGACAATGACTTTGAAGTATGGAAACATTATTCTATATCATGGAGAAGAAGATATTGATATCATGGAGAAGAAGATATTGATATTGATCTCAAATATCATCAGTCCAACACTAAAGCTGTGTTGGTGGTGCACATTTGCATGTAATATTAGAAAGATGAATGGACATGACTGTTTTGGCTGTTTTCACCAGTGAGTCCCCAATGTTAAGGATATTCAATATGTATGCTTAGATTTTGGGTGATGTGAGGAACATTAAATAAGATTTAGTTCACCAATTTTATGATATCACAACACTGGACTTTGGATTGATGCATAGTTTGACACAAAGTTGAGTTCAGGTTTCAAATATGGGGTTATGATTTGAGTGAATGAACTTTTTCTTGATGACACTTTATCATGCTTCGTTGAGGATGAAGTTAATGATAAATTGTTTGTGCTGCCAAAAATAATAGAAGATGACATGATGTTCTATTGATTATTTGGCCTTTGATTGGTGAATTGACAGTGAGTGTTCAAGGATGGCAAAGATAGTTAATGTAGCTGGGTGGACAGTAATGGTGGGTTTGATGGGAAATGGTGTTTAGAGGTTATCATTTGATCTTTTAAAAGACAGCAAATGGGATGGTGCTGATCCAAGTCAAGTTGGATAATCTTAAAAAGAGCTGGTCAAGTAATTTTTTTTTTATTTTTTAATTATCATTATTATTATTATTATTATTATTTTTGTGTTTATGATCTAATTTTGCCTTTGGTTCGATAGCTATTGGGGTCAGGTAACCTAAATAACTCAGACAATGAAACTTGCACATGGAAATAGGGGACTGATACCTGTCATGTGAGTTAGGTTGCTTGTCATGACTATTATGTTGATTTGAGTTGGAACTAATTGCCAAATTAGGAGAGGAATATACTTGAATCTGTAATCCACTCGGCCTGATTTGGAATCTTTCACTTTAGCCATAGCCTGCTTCCAAAATAAGCCCCTATTCCCAAAGAGAAAAGGTTAGGAGCCATTGTTTGAAGACAAAAGGTTACCAATTGGTTGCCATTTCTTTCCTTGTTTCTCTAAAGTACCCTTTACCACACTGTAGCTTATGTACTGGGCTGTTGTCTCCTTTGTTTGCATTCATAAACAGTATTAAAAGATTAAGCAGCATATACTCAAGCCCAACCTGACTTTTCTATGTTTAACCTGCATAAGGCTTAACAATTTGGATTATCATTTCTCTTTACTTTATTGTAGTTGTTCATTACTATTTTCGTAAGCATCTATTTATTGAGTGATTTAGAGGGAACTTATTTGGTACATTTAACTTATGTAGGGCCGTTTTGAGATACTATGCTTGTCTGGTTCTTACTTGGTTGCTGAAGAGGGTGGCCCTCGGAATCGGACTGGTGGTGTTAGTGCTTCTCTTGCTAGTCCTGATGGTCATGTTATTGGAGGAGCAATTGCAATGCTTATTGCAGCTGGCCCTGTCCAGGTATTATTTCTTGCTTTGCCTGAGCCATTCATTGAGCCAAGGTTGAGAGTTAGGCATCAATGTCTACCACTTGGACCTTTTCTAATGCTGTTGTCCTTTTATGAAACCTAGTCATACTCAATTAATTTTAGCTGTTCGGACCTTGAGTTTAGGGATCACATACCAGAATTGAATGGTTATATAGTATGCAAAAATTATGCCATGGATATATTTTGTGCATGCATGCGTGCAGCATGGTTTGGTATGTTTGTGAATGGCTATTAAATAAAAAGCACAAGACCACCAAATTGAGCTTGGAATTTGAGATTATTAGTGATGAGCTTATCTTGATGATAAATGTTCGCCTTATTTGATGAGATATTTAGTTTGAATATATTTATGGCTGAGCTTCTTCTGAACTTTCGATGAGATGCACCCCTTTTGCATGTCGTTTATTACTCTTGGCACAGATGAGCCAATGCATGCTTAAGTGATGAATAAAATCTTGGTTGTTGCAGGTGGTGGCATGTAGTTTTGTACATGGTGCTTCTAAAGTCAAGGATAAACCAGTTGGCCGCCCGAAAATCAACAAGGATTCTTCATCGCAGTCAGGTGAAAAATCAGTTCCCCCAAAACCAGTTATCCCTGCAAATATACCTCAAAATTTCACTCCCTCTCCAATGCATGTTTGGCCCATTTCACGGTCAGTTGATCTGAGAAATCCGCATACCGATATTGACTTGATGCGAGGATGACTGCTGCAACAGACACATGGCAAATTTTTGTATATATGTGTTGTTGTATATGTACCGAATATGTGATAGTTTTAAACATTTCAAGTTTCACCTTTTCTCTCTACTAGGGATCATGTTAAATGTGTTTGTACTAACGTAGTTTGTAACAATCATCATTTTAAGACTCCAAAGTTACGATGGAAACTTGTTAAAATTTTTTCTTGTAGTCTGGAGGACAAAGTACATGAAATTATGTTAAGGAAAGTTGATAGCCTGCCATTTTTTGGACCTTCGATTTTTGTCGAATACACTTCCCTGTTTCTAGTGGGCTATGAAGGAACGGGCAGGCATACCACAAATCTTGTATTGGCAACAACAATCCAGCAAGTAAACTCTCAACAGAACATGATCAAGAGCAAAAATTAAGCTTGACTTGGACCAAGTCTTGTGTGTTACATAACAGTAATGAGCCAGGTTGAGGCCCTGTAACTAGGCTCCAGCTTGTCCGTATGGATTTGTTATTTTCTCAAGATCTC
This sequence comes from Mallotus japonicus, assembly GCA_949634005.1. Taxonomy (NCBI): domain Eukaryota; kingdom Viridiplantae; phylum Streptophyta; class Magnoliopsida; order Malpighiales; family Euphorbiaceae; genus Mallotus; species Mallotus japonicus. The sequence continues at coordinate 7,318 of CATIWK010401184.1, forward strand.
TTGGGGTCCCTTAGTTTTCGCCAATGAATCTTTTCAAGGAATCATCTCTCATATGCTGATCTGAAAAAGAAAAAAGAAAAGAAAAAAAAAGGTGTATGGTGGACCTAGCTGTGTAACTCTGCATTGAACTGCTTGGGCAGTGAGGATAAGGTATTTGCAACCATGTTTGTAGGTGCTATTTCTCATGATTCCATGGGACCCTATTACTGAATCCTTAGATGAAGAATTTTGATGGCATATAAGCCAACAAATATCTAAAAGACAATAAACTGATGATACACATTTTGAACATTAATTCCAAAATCTTGATGGTATGTAGTGTCTTAGATTCCAATGTGCGTTGTAAGCATTTCTTCAACCTGCCACAGTAATTTTACTTTGCACTATAAAATATCACCATAAAAGATACGAAGTGTTGTAATTTTAGCTCATTTTTTTTTTTAAAAAATAATTATTTCTGGCATTCAATAGTTTTAAGACTTCTCACTAATCTGGATCAAATTGGGTGGACAGCATAAAATTTCAATCTAGATTGTTAAATTAAGATCTCTTTTGTTTTGAGCAACTCGCTGATTTTTTTATGGAATTTTATTTTTTGAATGTTTAGTTTTGGTCTAGACAATTTAATTTAGATCTCATTAATTTTGAGCAGCTCACTATTATTTGATAGAATTTTATTTTTTTTATGTACTTTTTTTCGCATATGGGGTCTCAAGTATCCTGTAACTATAAAAATTTCAATTATTTTAGGATTTAAACTGAATAGACCCACAAAAAGAATAAAACTTTTATAATAACTTTTTTATTATATATAAAACTCAAACTCAATATCTTATTTAAAAAAATTTAAACTTCTTATGGGTGCATGCTGTATCCATTTATATGGATCAAAGTCTTTGTGGTTTTAGCATATAAAATAAACGAGAACACAGCAATTTTTTTTTATGTATATATATAAAACTCTAGAAGATATGCATAACAGCTTTGTTTATATTAGACAAGGGTTCTTTGTTGCCTTTGATATCATTATTAGATTAGATTCATCTCTTCCTACATTATTAAAAGTGGATTGTAGAAAACTAAAAATCCTTTCTTAGGTATACTTTGTCCTACTTGAATTAAGTTGAATCAGTATATACAATAAAGAAATGTTAGAAATATGTGTATTCAAAAAAGACATATAGCATCAAATTTTATCACTGTTTATTTAATTATTTACTTGTTGCATTTGATTTCATTAATAAGAAAACAAAATAAAAGGGATATCCAGCTTAGCTATTTTGTTGGCAAGTCCCATTTCTAGGGCCTTCAATGAATCTCTCAGCAGTGAACCTTTCAAGGATTCTCATCCCACACTACATATATGCCAAAAAATGAATCTCAAAACCAATGGGCAATGGCCTAATGACATGTGCATGCAGTACAGTATAAATATTTATCAATTAAATAGCCATGCCAAAGTTCTTGAAATCACTGAAATTCTATAACAACAACAATGACTTTGCCTTCATAAAAAAATATTACAAAAATGGCTAATTTCATAAGTCAGTCTTCTTGTAGTTTCAGCCCATTTCTCTATATATACTCACAATACACTCAGAGCAGTATCACACCAATTCTTCAAACAAAAATGAAGCAATTTAGATTTACTTGTCTCCTGCTCTTGTTTGTTCTCGGTGCTTCAGCTACTATGATGGTTGAGGCACAAAAGTGCAAGCCAAGTGGCAAGATTAAGGGAAAGAAACCTCCAAAGAATGAATGTAACCATGCTAATGATTCTGATTGCTGTGAGGTGGGCAAGTTCTACACTACCTATAAGTGTTCACCACCAGTTACTAAGAAAACAAAGGCTATTTTAACCATCAACGGCTTTCAGAAGGGTGGAGATGGTGGCGGACCGGCAGCATGTGACAACAAATACCACAGTGATAATACGCCCGTGGTGGCATTATCCACCGGGTGGTTCAACAAGAAGAAGAGGTGTCATAACTACATAACCATTCATGGCAATGGAAGGAGCACCAAGGCTATGGTGGTGGATGAATGTGATTCTACTGAGGGATGTGATAGTGAACATAGCTACCAGCCACCATGTGCGAATAACATTGTGGATGCATCAAAAGCTGTTTGGAAGGCTTTAGGTGTTAAAGAAAATGATGATAGGTGGGGTTGGATGGATGTTACCTGGACTTCTGCTTGAATCTCCATCCCTTGTATTGTGCTTCTTGTAGGGTCAACGTTCGAGTTGTCCTACATGCCTCAATAAGGTTGCTTTCTAGCTTTCTAGCAGTACTACACCTTGGACTCTTCAACACTTTTCTTGTTGAAGGGTTAGTGCCAATAAGAATATTCATATGCATTACACAACAGCAATGTATCAAAGTTGAAAGTTCTATAAAAGTGATTATTGATCAGTCTCCTGAATTAAATCTCAACTTTCATTTAATGAGTAACATGCCTACTTGGATCGTATTGTTACTTGTGTTCATCATGACACAAGTCACACAGAGGTTCAATACATGCAACGTGTTTGGAGAAGATGTTGCACAAAACAAGTACCTATAAACTGGCATCTCTATCACCAGCAGGGTGAGCAAAGCTTGCCATGATCATATGAAAAGAAGCATTAGGAATATAACTGATATAAAACTCAACTTTACAACCAAAATATAAGAGGAAAAAGGCAAAAGGTAATTGGTATTCCAACCAAACAACAAAATGTTTATCAAATTAAAAAAAAAAAAAAAAATACAGCAACAACAACAAAGTGGAGTTCAGAGCTGCACTGAACAATATGTCAACGTTTGATACAATTATCATAATCTGCACAACAAACTTCACTAGGCACACCAACATGCACAAAAGAAGATTTGAGTTTATGCTTTGACACCACATGACCACCCAAATGCTTTATGAAGCCGCATATCTCAGCAGATCATTAGACCACCAGAAGCTTCTTAATGTCATACTGCAATAACATTTTTTTAAAGAAGAGAGAGATCTTGAGAATTACATGATACTTCAATGAAGTCTTTCTATATTAACTATTAAAAACTTAATAGTGGGTTGCACATTTACCTCAAGACTTAGAGGAGAAGTCGTGGGGTAGTAACGATCAACAACTTGCCCGTCCTTGTTGACAAGGAATTTGGCAAAGTTCCATTGAATATCATCACCAAAAATTCCCCATTTTCCTGACTTCAAGAACTTGTACAGTGAAGAAGCATTCTCACCATTTACTTCAACCTGATACCGACAAAATGGATCAAGAGGATCATCAGCATACATACTAAAATAATCATAAATCGCCAATCATCTACAAGAAATCAGCCACATTGGTAATACCACAAAGGATTACAATTGTCAGTCCCACAAGATTTCCCTTTGACATGCTTCAATCTAATATGGACATGGTGTGAGATATCGTTAAGATGCCATCTTCTTTGGTTCACATTGAGCAACCGATCTAAAAACCATAGATAACATCTCAAACTATTGTACTTAACAAAGCTACAGAATTTTGGTTGGTTATTTTCGTTTTAATTTCATACGTGCAGGACTAGATAAGTGCTTAGAATATAATCTTGCATGCCTCATGTAAAATGATTACAACAAACTTTCAGATGCCAAACAACAGGCCAGTCATATGCACAAAACAAGGCTCTGGAAAATTTCAAAGTATTACAGTTACTCATGCTGCATAGGTGTGTCCACCAACCTATCTGATCCGAGTTTTAGTTAATTTGAGTTTGATTCTTTTATAATCGAGTACCGCTGGCTATGCCATTTGGTGTTCGCGAGTTTAAATAAGCTTAAAAAATTTAGAACTATAAATTAAAATTATTGCATTAAAAATTTAAAATAAATTATTAACTAAATAAATTATAATATGTTTAACGAAAATTATAATTTTATTCTAATAATATATTCTTTAAATTTTTTATATTTATTAAGAATAAAAAATTTACATATTATAAATTTTATATTAAATTATTAATATATAAAAATTACAAGTTAACTCGAAGCTTGTTCACAAGCTTTATGAGCAGAATTTAGCGTAGTTTAAATTCGGCTAGTTTATCAAATGATTTTCTATATACGAATTTGAATGAACTTTTATTAAGTCAAACTCCGAGTAGTTCACGAACAGTTCAATTTGTTTATAGCTCTTATACGGCTAGATTTCCATCCATGATTTTTGCTTTTCTTAATCTTTTTTTTTTTAACCTAAGAGGCTATCTATTTAATGCCTCATGAAATTTTTCAGCCTTGTTCAGTGGATGTGAAGCTTATTTAATTATCGGTAAATAGTAAATAGTAGTGATGAGCAGCCAAGCTGTAATGAAATGTAAGCAATAGAAGTATACAATACAAAAAAATTTCTTGGAAAATTCAAAATGAGCCAATATTCAAATTTTTGATAATATCTACCTTGTCAAAGATGGGAAATTCTGATTTAAAGTGAGTGCAGACAAACTCTGTAATCTCATCATTACTACCTGGTTCTTCATCACCAAATTGATTGCATGGAAATGCCAATATTTCAAGGCCTACATGAGATAAATACAAAACTAAGAGCTAGATATCAACTAGAGGAGAAGTAACAAGGACTGGGTGCTCACATACTAAAGGACAAACAATATTAACCTTGATTTTTGTACTTCTCATATAACTGATTCAGCTCTGTGTAATTTGAGTTGGTCATTCCACTGTAAAATCAAACAACAATGAGCAAAGCCAACAGATAAAACCTAGGAGAGATTGAAAACTAGAACATAAGAAGATGAGAACTTTAATTGGAACCTTCAGCAATTTGCAGGGACTAAGATACAGCGATACAGTTCCACATCAATTCAATAATTAAAACTAACAACACTAGATTAAATTGAAAGAGAAAATGAGATGGGAATACCATTTTGATGCAACATTAACAATTAATAAGACTTTTCCTTTAAAAATGCGGAGATTTACATCATTACCCTTGGCATCCTGTAATTGCAAAGAAAAGATTCATATCAGATAATACTTCAAATGCACATCACTGCCACAGCTATTTGAATGAAGCATTATATCTTTCAGAATCATACATCTAAACTCTCAATGTAGTTAAAGGTCAGACTCATCAACCTCAGTTTTATTCCATCACTGGCTATGATTTGAAAGGATTCAGAACACTTGAACACAGTATAATATTATTTCATATGGATAAAGCTGATCAATTAATCAAACAAGAAGCACCCAGAAATTCAAACATGCCCGAACTCATTTATGCTGTACGAAAGGGAGTTTAAAACTAGCAGTCAATCGTTGGAAGAGAAAAAGCAAACCCACCCATGTCAGTGTTCGCTCTAAAGCACTGGTGTAAAGGAACAAAATGCAATCTTTACTTAGCAGTTGCAAGACTGTGACTAGCATAAGAGACTAAGCAAAAATTAAGAGTAAACCACTATGGATCAACTGATTAGAAATGAAAGTTATGGCAAGAAACTGACCTTCACAGTGAAGTCATAGACCGATTCAGGATACTTTGAGGGTTGGCTTGCCATGAAATGAGCAAAAAGATACAAACCAGTACAAGTAACTAATGGGTGAGACAGCAAAACAAAGTGAACTGCTGAATGCAAATCAAAGGTAAAGGAGCAAAGGATCAAGGAATATGCTTTAATTGCTTAATTTTTTTTTTAACTGTGCTTTAATTGCTTAATTGACCTTTCCTTTTTCTTTTTGTTTTTTTTGCAAGTTTGAACCTTATATTCTTTTTTTTAAAGTTGAAACTATTGTGTTCTTAAACATGCCTATCCCTGTAAACATGGATTAAAGAGTCTTGACTTAGTTTGAAAAAGCTGAAAGAACTTTCCAAATGATTGATTTGAAAGTATTAGAATTCATCTTGCTCCAAAAACAAAGTATTAGAATTCATCCGGTTTAATTTGATCGGATCCAAAAAAAATACACTTGAATGGATAATAATAGTTCTGCCTGCGTTGAAGCTTTCATCAAAACAAACAAAAGCCGACGAACTTAAGACGAAAAGGAGCCCTCCCTCGGGTGGTGCTTTTACCAAATTGAACCACAATCGCTGGAAAATGTGGTCTTGCCATTGCATCCGTTGAGCAAGAGCTCCGAAGTTCAGAATTCCAACCCCATTACCATAAGCATTTGGATTCATAAATAAAGAAACTAGAATGAAGTGCTGCTTGTTTTATTTTATATACAAGCATCAAGTACTTGGATTTCTGTAGTAAAGAAATAAAAAACATATAGGATCATTGAGTTCAATACGTCTTAACATGTTTCTATCAGTGCAACAGTCCACTTAACTATCTATATCCCTTTCTTATTCACTGTGATATCTTCACTTAATTCCCTCCATTTCATCGTGCCTTCATCGTGCCTGCCTTCTCAAACTCATGCAATCCACAAGAGTTTCTTCACATCTTTCTGCAGAGATCAACATCCAATTAATCAGAGACCAATGTCAATATGCTACTATACTAGAGCATAGAAGAATGGGATTGTAGATATGAACTTCACCTCAATACTAAGGGGGGAGGTGGTCGGAGCATAACGGTCGACAACATTCCCATCTTTATCAACCAGGAACTTGGAGAAATTCCACTTGATGCCGTCCCCAAATATTCCACCTTTGCTGGACTTCAAGAACTTGTAAAGAGGAGCAGCATCTTTTCCGTTCACATCAACCTATCGAGAAAGCCGGCATAGAATTAAGTAAAATAATGGCAAACTTTATGTTTGAATAACTAACTCAGATATTTAACAAACTCTGCCAATATCTCTCAAGTTTTGAGATACTAGTATGAAGATGGAACCAAAAGAAACTTGGAAACACTCTCAACAGCTCCTACCTTGTCAAAAATTGGATATTCAGCCTTGAAAAGAGTACAGGCAAACTCCATTATCTGTTCATTAGTCCCAGGCTCCTGAGATCCAAATTGATTGCATGGAAAAGCAAGAATCTCCAAACCTGCACATCAGTAGAAAAGCAAGTAACAAGATTAAGCTTCCAGATGAGCAAAATGGCATATTCCAGGAATGATTAAACATGCTCACTGTTTCATATCCCTAACTGAACCTCAGTAATGGAACATTAAGAACTAAAAAAGAATGTCCAGATGCACTAAACATGGTAGCCCAGCTACTGTAGTATAAGGTAATAATACATGCTCCAAGAACAAAAGTTAGTCATGGTGAACATATTATGTGAGCCGACATTAAAAAAAGTATCAAAACACCATAAAGAAGTACAGTATTAAAAGAAAACCTTGATCCTTGTATTTCTGGTATAACTGAGTCAGCTCAGTGTAGTTTGAATTGGTCAGGCCACTGCAACAAAAAAAAAAAAAAAAAAACCAGTATCAATAGTGAGAAAGATGTGTTGTTAAAAAAATAATAATAACTGTTAGTCATCATGAGGGGTATTTTTCATTGTCCTTAATTCCAATAAATTGTATTTCATCAACGAAATGATTTCTCACCATTGATAATCATGATGTAGGCATTGTAATTGTTAGTGTAGGGTGTGCATTAAAAAACTATGGAATCAAGGAACAATATTTTTATTTTTAATAGAGGAGGAAGAAACCACTCAATCTCTTTTACTCAGAAACAAAAGGAAATGGAAATAAAATGGATACCATTGTGAAGCCACATTAACAATCAAGAGAACCTTCCCCTTGTAAATGCTGAGATCAACATCAGTTCCCCTAGCATCCTACATAGAAAAAAACCATGAAGCAGCCATATTAATCAGAAAAGATGCTTAGTTCCAAACACAAAACAAGAGAGAAGAAACAAATCAGTAAATACACTCATAACAAGTTAACAATTAACAATAGTCCAATTGGGGCTCGATAGCAACATCAATCAAAGAAATAATCTACAAATCTAACGACAATACGTGTGATTGGAAAGATTTTGACATCAATTCTCTTGCTTCAAACATTAGAAAGGTGCCACCTTTTTGTTTTGGGAAAGCAACCAAAGAATTTTATTAATTTCAAAAACAGCAAAACAGAATCTCAGCAAAACAGTCGCTGAATCAAAATATTTCTTCATTATTTTCTAACTATGAATTGAATTGTTTTTAGACCTAACGAACCAAAAGAGAAACAAATTTTCCTTCACTAAATTGAATTGTTTTTAGACCTAACGACCCAAAAACAAACAATTTTTCCTTCACTTTCTAAATTAGAATACGAAAAAAAGCAGAACCCATTTCGTAATATAAACCAAACGATCAACGCCAAATAAACAAAACCAAGAAAATAAAATTAAAAGAGAGAGAGAGAGAACTACCTTAACAGTGAAGTCATGGACTGATTTAGGCTCAGATGAGGTAGCCATTCTATGATCAAATCTCAAAGAACAAAGCAAAGACCTTGAATTCCCTCCTGTATTAATCGAGCAAGAAACCAAAGGAGGAATAGCTGAACTATGAAAATATTGAAAAAGGGTCTGCTTAGAATTGAAAGATGACTGCTTGGAAACAAGAAAAGAAGCTAATCGAACACTTCTTGCAGAGAAAGAACGGGTTGAAGGACAACAAAGCATTGAAAGGAAGTGGCCCCAATATATAAGCAGCCAAAACAGGGCTTATTTCAAGTTTTATGATTTTTGATGTTGACGATTTGTTAATTGTACTGTTCGTCTCGATATATATGGAACTGTGAAGACAATAAAGAGACACGTGGTGCATCAGAATGAGCAACACGTGGACAAGAAAAGAGCATCCTGTCTCTCAAAGGTGATTGGACGGTCAGGATTTGTTGCAATTCCATCACAGAAGATGACTATGAGAATGAGATGATGCAGAGCAAAATAAAATGTGAATGGTGAACTGAAAAGGAGTTTCAGAGCCAAATTTGGAATTGAATTATTTCATTTTTGTTCACATTTATGGGGTCAAATGCTGACAGATTGTATTTTAGTTTCTACAATTTTTATATTCATATTCAGGGTCTAGAATGTTACTTTTCAAAATTTTAAAAATAAAATTAATTTTCACTATAATAAATTTATTTTTTTGAACAATATATAATAAATTTATTCTGATTGAGAGATTTTAATCCAATTTTATATTTGTCAGTTATTTTGAATTTTTAGAAGTATATTTTATAAGTGGATAACACTTAATTTTATTGTGGTTAAATATATACATACAAATTTGAATATCTCAAATTTAAGTATTTTCTTGGATATTTAAGGTTGTGGGATGTATCTTGTGTACAATCTCATAACCAGCGGTTACCCATGAAGGTAATGGAATTATATGCAAATCTAGGAAATGGAGTCCTTAATTAGTCATTACTTTTGGTCAAAAAAAAAAAAATAGTCATTACTTGTGAAGTATGAGATTCATAAAAATATTAAAAAAATAAAAAAATTTTGCTTTATTCTAAGTATATTACAGTAATGGTTATATATATATATATATATATATATATATATCATATTCTTATTAAATTTAAAATATGTGTTATAAAACTGATAATTCATGATGACTATATTATTTAGTACACATTCATCTACTTCTTACTTTTTGTTATGCCCAATAAAATATTGGTATTACAGAACCTAGTGGTAGAAGGCTTTGACACCTTTATAGAAGAGGTGTTCGAATCCCCCACCCCTCTCTCTCCAATTGTCAAAAAAAAAAAAAATATCAGTCATTCAAACAAGTCACAACAGCTATTCCATTTTTATAATTGGACTCTTGGCATGCAAATTTCAGCACATATATGTTGTTCAAAAAAAAAAAAAAAATTTCAGCACATATATGAATGTTATTCTAAATTTGAGTTTGAGCTTATAATAATTGAACAAAACAAAGTGATTGGAATATGATTCATTCACTCTCCAACAATGCTTTTGTCTACACACGTGAAAAAGAAAACAAAAATGTCAGCTCCAAATATACAAATTTATTACAATCTGTTGACTCTTTCAAGCAGATTGTTCACTGTAATGGAAAATGCATCCTGGAACTTGTCAAGCTGAGCACTTGAATCCCCATAGACTAATCCAGGTAATAGTTCATATACGATGTACCTCCTCATGTCCTCTCTCTCTTTCACTGTAACATTTATTAGCCTCTCCACTACATTGACCTTTATATGTCTCACTTGCACCTGGTCTATAAAGACCGAGTACTTGCTATGATCCTCAGGTAAATGCCATGGATACTGGTAGTATGCTGTAAAAGGATTAAAAAGTACTGGTATGCACCCAGAAACAAGCGAATCGAATACTGATTTTCTTGTTGGGCTGTCACCAGGAGGCTGTAAGCAGAATTCAGATTCTGTAAATAGCTCTATAGTTGTTTCAGGTTGATCACATTCACCTGAGTTGCAATTCAAGAACTTGCATTTATCATCCGCTGAAGTGCATTGATTGATCAATATTGACCTTATGCTCAGAGGTTGATCAGGGCGTGCTGCCCCGGCAAAACTTACTAGGTTCTTTCTAGTTGCTCGAATAATCTTTAGTTGCCAGGCAACAATGTCATCATCAGAATGGGGATGAAAATGTGTGGGATGTGGAATTGCAATGTCGTTTACTTCCCATGGTTGTCGTTCAATCAGGAGCTTTAGTGGGTTTTGCATTTGCTCTAATTGTAACAATCTAGTCCCCCATGAAGAATCATTCCTTCTCCTGAAATCCCAGGAAATTTTGCCTAAAACAAAGACATGATCCTTACCAGAATTTTGAAGCCAAGGCTTTCTTGAACCAAGCCACTTCATGAGCTCCAATGACAATGAATCTTTAATATCATTAGATACATTCTTGAAATGCCATCTTAAGATGTCTAATCCACCATAGTAAGGAACATAAAAGAGCTTGGCTTCATTTTCATTGTAAACCCTGCAAGGATGCTTTAAAATCCTTGAGTGAAATATAGGCTCCAGTGAGTACTGATGAGTCTGATACCAACCTTTTCCAAGTTTTTCAATAGGCTTACCAAACTCCCCATTAGCAAAATACTGGCAGAAGTCTGTCCATGGCATCATCTCTCCACATTGACCTACCAAGTCTTTATTGAACTTTGATGGCAGATCATACACATATATCCCCCTTCCATCACATGCTGCAGGATTTGAAGTCGACCTCCATGATCGATGTAGTTGCAGTAGCTCATCGACTGCCTTCTTAGCATTTTCAAACTCCTCGTTTCTGTCATTGTTGATTCTGCCATTTGTAATCAGATTTGATTTCTCATTAACACCAACGACAATCTCTTTGATATTGTCACTGGTGGTAGCTACGGGACTGACAACTTCATGCTTTTCGTTGATGCTGCCGTTGATGCCAGGACTAATGGAAGTATGGTTGAAAGTTGGAATTGGGATTTCAAAGTTAGGCTGTGAACCTGCAGATAGGCAATAAAGATTGTTGAGCTTCCGCGACGAAATGCAAACATGAACAATGTTGCCAGAGAGGATGGTGGTGGAGGAGGACCATAGGAAGATGAGGATCAAAAGAACAGCTACAGCTGGAATTCGAGATAGAACTCTGAACCAAACTGTAAAACAGAAACAAAATTCTCGTCTTCCCTCTTTCTTGGATGCTCTAGATTTTCTTCTAGACATAGAAACAGCCATGTTTCGAAAGAGCATTGTTCGTCCATTGTGTTGCTTGTTGCTTCTGGTTTTCTAGTTGGGGCAGGCTGCATCTGCCATGCACTTAGTCGCCTAGTCCTGAATCTGGCTGCACGTATTATGGTCATTGCTTAAGTGGCGTGCACGTTTATGCACCTTTAAAGTTCGTAGTTGTTTGTAAAATTTAGAGTTGAAAATTGAGGTCCATGATAGATCCAAAGCTGCTGACATGAGAACCTCTTCCTTAACCTTTCCTTTTTGGCTAATCAATAAATTCATTGTACAACAGCCTAGCTATCGGAGTCAGCATCAATCATTGCTTCCTAACCATCTAATTATGGAAAATTAGATGAATTTCTTTTTTTTTTTTTTTTTTTTTTTTGGAAAATTGCAGTATTAAAATTAAACTGAGTGGAGTCAACCCTGAAAGAGAATATTCCCTATTAAATTAAAGTCTGACAAGAAGATAAATTAATAGCTTGAATTTGGATTAATGCTGGTCATGATGCTCACAACAAGACATAATCCTTTTTTTTTTTTTTTTTTGGAACAATAGACATAATTCTATTTAATAACTCTTTACTCTACTTCTGTGTGCCACAAATGTCAAATTATTCATAGTTTATCTTAGCAGTTGCAAAGGTCAACACACAGTACAGAAGAAAAAAAACACAGGAAAAGCACTTACAAAATTTTAATACACCAGCATGGAACACCAATGTTAAATTTACAACATACTATCTGTCCTAGCAGGCAGCCGTCTAAAGAAGTTGATGGGCACTGATGGTGTCCTGTAGCGAAATCTTGGATGCCTCATAACATAGAAGCCAGCCAAAGCTGCTATCACCTGAAATGGTGTCGCAAACAAAACCAATGCTGCTATAAGGCAAAATAGAATGAATATAGCAGTAGCACGTGGGTCTCGCCAGCTTAATAGTGACTGAAACCTCTCCCCTTGAGTTGCAATATCACCAACAACAGTCTGGATCCTGCCAGCCACACTTCGTAGCCTATCATACCTCATTCGAATGAGTTCCGGACTCTTGCTTGTTGGGAATGTGTCAAATTCCTCATCAAGCTCGTCTGGATGCACTGTCTCAGCTTGTGAGATCCTTGTGTTCATATGGGGAGGGTACCTTGGACGATACCGATAATTCCATACCCCTATCAGAAACATGTAAAGGAAAACTGTGGGCAAAATGAGTTCCGGGAAGCAAGCTAGCATAAGATAGAGTACATGAACAAGCACAGTTGTGATAGGATTCCTCCACATGCAGATATCTCCAAACCACTTTCCAGCAGCAAATAATCCTGAGAACACCGTCATTAGCCTGAAGAAATTTGCCTTACTTCGACGCATGCTCCAAAGGTGTGAGTCCACATCTGACATGTACTCTACCACCTCTTTCCGCAGTGGAGGTTCTGCCCGACCTAATCTCAATGCCACAATGTTGACAGATTGGTGACGAAGCATGTCTAGCTGCATCACTGTAAATGGCCTTACATAGTGCATTTTAGGCAATAGAGGTTTTGAATATTGATAAAGCATATTGACATAAGATGTGCACGTAAATCTTATTGCCAAATGCAGTTCCCCCATCTTCTTGACTCCACTAGGATGAAGAATCAGTAATGGATAAGAGTGTGTATAAACACGGCTAGTTTCAAGAGTAGAGATACGAATTCTAACCTTCCCAATCTTTTGATCCTTACTGTTTGAACTTTTTTCCCCAAGCTGGTTATTGTCAAATACACCAACAGTCAAAACTGTAGCTGGGTCAAAAACCTCCCAAGTATATTGCTCATTGTACTTGGGGTGCAAGTTGTCAATTAATGTGCGTGTTCGAACCCATTTGTGCCCATACTTTGCCACACAGTATGTATCTGAGGTTCCCCTCCCATCCCGTGTTTTCATAGGATGTAGTCCTACAGCACTTAAGATGCCAAGTTCCAATAACCCAATTGGTGGCCTCCAGAGCTGTTTTGCTGTGGGCCGGAGATCACTGCTGTAATGAGTTGATTCATCGAGAACATGGTATCCTCCATCTAGGCAGACTCGAAGTTGGATACGGCTTGAGAATTTATCCTTCTTCAGCTGGTCTACATCCACAGCAACAGGCTTTTCAAGGTTAAACCAACGGGAATGAATTATCCGATCATCAGCACGCTTCTCCACAGAGCTCAATGGTATTATGACCCTTCCAATTATCTCATCTTTTCCAGGACCTACACGATCCTCAACTGAAAGGATCAGGTGGTCTTCAAAGGGTTCAGCTGCAACAAATAAAAGATCCTCATTCCAGAAAGCATTTAATGTTCGAGCTTGACATGTCTTGGTCTTCAAAACCTGGTTTCCGATCTGTACCTTAACATACACATCTGGGAAGCGGTTCTTCTCTGCTGGGATCAAGTCTTGTGCCTCAACAACATTAACGCGCACGTACCACAACCGTGGAGCATGGTAAACCTTTGAGCGTATCATTGTAGAGGTGGCTGGAATGCTATCTGCAGGCATAGCTGCATCAGAATGCCATGCATCAGAAAAAGCCTCGTCTGCTTGGGTGCCAATCCAGACAGCAAGCATCAGCTCTCCCTTGATCTTTTCTCCCTTTTTATCCTCAAGTCTGTACCACTCCGGAGCCAAAGGACTATCAGGTGGAACTCGCAATGGAATCTCATTGATGTCAAACCTTACAATGCCTACAAAGTCATCTTTAACAAGATCTTTATCTTTAACCTTAACTTCTAAAAAAGAAGCTTGCAGGCGTTCCCTTGAAAAGGCAAACACTTGATTCCATTCAGGATTTTGCTTTTTCTCAAAGTGTTTTGTGATTCCCTTGTAGTTTCCAATTTTCACCTCAACAAATGGATCAATGCTTCCTGTAACATCCATGGCAGGAAGATCACGAGCCTTAACAACCCGCACATACAGAAAAAACATCCGCTCAACAAGATCATAAGTACTTGCAGTCTTGTCTCCATGAATAACACGACCACCAACAACTCTTCCTCCACCAAGAAGAGGACTCGTCTCTTTAAGTGCATAGTCAACAGGTTGCGTTGATGACGCAGAGTGCATGCGAACCAACTTTGGAGGTTGTGCTTCAACTTTCATCTCATCAGCCACATACTTAGGTACATGATGGGTGAATGCTGGAGCTGAAGAATGATCTTGATGCTGATCCTGATGCTGCTGCTGCTGGTGATTTGGGTTGGGGAGGTGATGAAAGGTGTGCCTCTGGACTCTATCATGAGGTACAGAATTTGATACAGGGTGAAATGGTTGAGCCTGGCCATGAGTCAAACCTGGATCCTTAGCAGGCAAGGATTCAACTGCAGGAAGCGGGGTAGAGGATTTTATGGATGGGTCATCAGTGATATAAACTTTTAGGCCAAGCTCTCCTCTTACACGAGAAAAAATACCACGCTTTTCCAGGGGGTAGTGCAAGACAACAGCATCAGAGTAGGGAACAAATGAATTCCCAGTGAGGGAAACCTTTCCAAGAAAGGTTCTGGAGCTTGTAGTTCTGGCATTATTGTAGACATAGACATCAAGCGTAAGATAGTGGAGGTTGGTTGGATCAGAAATGTTAAAGTAGAAACTCTCATTCCAAACTGGATTGAGGTCCTTCTGTTTGATGGTGGAACGAAACCTCTGGCCGTCAAAATAAAGCTCCACAAAAGCACTGGATGAACCTTGCCCATCTTTTGGCAAAAGATTGTGAGCACTAACCACATCCACCCCTAGCTTAAGGTTGCTCATGTTGATACTGAGTCAGATGGACTGCTTTAAGAAAAGATGAATTACAGCACAATTGAAAATAGTTACAGATACCTGCACCGCAGAGGGTAGCTATTAGCCTATTACTCAAATACAAAAAGTATTATGGATAAAACCCACAATACGAAATGAAGCCACTAAATACATGGTGGCTCTCTCCAATTTAATAAGCAATTTGGAACATATGATCAAAGAAAAGGCAGAAATTAGTTCAGACACTTAAAGATGGATTTGCAGCATTGATAAAATAGCAGCAAAGAAAAGAAATACATCATCAGACAGACAGGAAATGGTGAACTTCTCACAGGTTGAAATAAATGGCAGCAGAAGTCCAGTATTTTCACACACAAGCTGTGATCATTTCATGCTGGCGGCAAATATTTCAGCTATACAACTGAACAGACAGTAACTCAAATCAAGAGGCATTGTTAGGAGCATCTAAATGCAGCCATTGACAAGGCAGTGATGAAAAAAGGCAAGTTGACAAGCACCTACAACAACAACAATATCAACATAAAGACAAAGAAATCTACTGTAAATAATTGAACAAAAATCAGAAACCAGGTTCTAGCATATTAACAAAGACAAAGAAACAAAGAGCCCCAAAAAAAAAAAAAAAAGAAAAGCAACTGTACCAGTGATGACTTAAAGTGCTGAAAGTGAAATCTCAGTTAAAGGAAGCTGCCATTTTTTGGGGATTGAGATTTGAGAAAGGAAACAGCTTTGAACTTTTTAAAAAATTTTAACAGATACAACTGATAAGATCTGAACATAATATTTATATAAAAATATAAATAAATTATACATATAAGATCCTGAAAGCACGCTCAATACACATGAGCTTTTCTTTATGTACAAGTTGATTCCATCCACAGAGTCCATAAAATTACAAAAAATAGAGAAGCACCGACTTAGACTCTGACATTTATGAACTAACAACCACACAATTTAAAAAAAATACCAAATTTTCTCAGCAACCAAACACTCTTTTTTCCTCCAAATTTTCTCAGCAACCAAACCAGACACTGAATTATACAAATATATGATCCTAAAAGCAAGCTCAAGAAGCATGAGAAAAAAAAAAAACAGAATCTTTGACCGATCGATCTAGAAAATAACTAAATTCAGTGTTTTCACAAAGCAACTCATATTTCACGTATCATTAAAAAGAAAAAAAAATGTGTGAGATACAGAAGAAAACGTCAGTACGTTACCTTAGTTTTCTATATATAAGCACACATTCAACGAAATTTCATGAAAATTGCAGCCATTTTCGGAGAGATCATGAGCTCTGATCTAAGCAAAAAGAGGAAATGAAATGCATCTCAAATCAGAGTGCTGAGATCGGAGGAGGAGCATTTAAGAGAAAGATGTGAGCATGTGTTATGGTTTGGCACTAGTAACGAGCACTTGCTGCCTGCTACTGTTTTCAATGCAGAGCTCAGTCAGTCCAAAACCATCTTCCAAATCTTTTTTTTTTTTCTCCTTTTAATTTTTTAAAAAAGCAGGTAAGTTTTGGCGGTTTTGCTGAGGAAGGAATCCAATGAGGACAGTTTCATTTCTGTTGGCGTGAGCTCTTCTCTTTCATTTTTTGTTGTGTTGTGTTGTGGTGTGGTGGTCCTAACTATTTTGGCGCAATGACTTTTAGTTGTGCGTGCCAGATAAAATGTGGTCAGATAGGACTTATGTGAGATGTCCATTTTCATGCTCATATTTGGTAGTAGTGATTTTTGTTGGAATAGATTCATTTATGAATACAATGTAGTATATATATATATATATTTTTTTTTTTTGGGCGTCAATGTAGTATATATATATACATTATTAAGTGCTTCTCAAATGTAATTTAATATGTAGTGCCATGATAGATATATTTATTATAGTAAGGTTACTAGCAACACTTCAAAAATTTTTGAATTTTTGAATTTTTTTGTGTAATTAGAGATTGCATTTAATTGTTGTTTGTATTTTATAGCTGGCTATATCACTTTAGTTTTTTTAAAAAAAAATTGATCATGGAAGAATTCAAAATATCGTATTATATTAACAACCGTTGAGATTAGTCGGTAGGAAACTGTTGTCGTTTAAATTAAATATCAGGTTTCAATCTTAGTATAAACAATCACATTAAATTAATTATCAAAAAACTTTTATTATCTTTTTGGTCCTACTCTAAAGTTTAATGAAATACCAATAATTTAAACAGAAAAATTAAAATAAAAATCTTCCATTATAAAACATTCTCTTGCAGAAATTTATTGAAATTTATACCATTAAACTTACCGTTTGGATTAAATTCATAAACTTTTAGTAATAATATAAATGAAAATTGCGAATGAATATATACTATAAAATTGATCAATATATTTAATAATAATAATACAGTTGAAATAAATAAAAATTTATTAGTTGCAATACGCACGACGCCTACATTGCCGGATACTCTAGGGTACTGGCACACGGTATTAATGCGAAGCGGTGGTGCCGGGGTGGTATTCATAACACAGGCATTGAAAGCTGGTAGTGGTAAATATGGCTCGTGATTATTAACATTTAACACCAACAATGGTACGTCTGATTAATTAATCAGATCAATCATCATCATCTATCACAAAGGCTTTGGCTCTGCATTATATTTTTCTGACCATCAACAGCAGCCAGCCAGCAGCAGCGATTATACATAAGTGGGGCCCGAGTGCATGTTAGGATCTGTGGAAGAAAGAGGAGAGAATATGATAAAGTCAAAATTGAAATCCATAATAGTGTCGTTATCCAACTGTCTTTAGTGTTGTATATCTCTCGTTCGTTGGATTAACGTGGTCAGCATCATAGTATTTGGAGGTTATGTTATTAACATGCAAAAATGCAAAAATACAAAAGAAATTTGAACGTGGCTGCTTAGGTCATTTCCAACTTGACCCGTAAGTAGTTCGGGTGATAAAAAAATTTTAAGACAAAAAAATTTTAAGCAAAAAAAAAAGAAAATATTGAGAATAAAATGAAGACAGTACCTTAAAAATAAAAATAAAAAAACGTTGAAAAAAAAAGTTGAAAAAAAAAGATGAAGACATTAGAAGAAAAAAATGTTGAGAAAAAAAAAAGATGAATATAGTACTATAAAAATAGAAAAAAATGTTTAGCAAAAAAATGTTGAGAAAAGAAATGAAAACAGTAAAAAAAAAGTTAGAAAAAAATATTGAACAAAATAAATGAAGAAAGTAGAAAAAAAAGTTAGAAAAAAATATTAAGCAAAAAAATATTGAGAAAAAAATAGATGAAGATAGTAAAAAAAATATTGAGCAAAAAAATATTGAGAAAAAATAAATGAAAATAATATAAAGCAAAAAAATTTGTTGAAAAAAAAATAAATAAAATGTTGAAAAAATCAATAAAAAAGAAAAAAAATACTGGGAAAAAAAAGACAACCCTAATAGTAAGGGGAGTAGACTATATTTGAAAGAAAAAAGCTTGAAAAAATATTTTTGAAAGTTTTTCAAGTCAACAACATTTTTGAAAGTTTTTTTAGTTTTTGGTCTATTTATGTAAAGATCCCATTTAAATAAGTGTATTATAATGTAAATTGATTTATACAAGAGCTTCTCCTAAAGCATTTGCTAATTCTCAATTTGCAAGAAACTTGCACAGTGGAACTTTTAAGGCCCATTGCTTAATAGGCTTTGCGTCGTTAAAAGGGTTAATCTTTGTTAAGGATAAGGAGGTAAGCTGTAAGTGCAATATAATCCTAGGGAGACGTAACATTAACTGCCAGCTGATTACATGCAAAATAAAATAAAATAATATTAATTATTGTTATTATTATTATTATCTCCCTCCCAAAATCCAAACGACAATCTTGCCAATAATGAGCCTTAAAGTTCCGCCGAGTAACAATGTTTTACATCAATTTCTTGCAAATAGAGAAATTAGCAAATGCTTTAGGAGAAGCACTTGTATAAATCAGTAAGTAATGAATTTTGAAGTTCATCTAATGATGTTGTTTAGTTTTATTTTGTTTTTTCTTCTTCTTCTTGCCTTGCAAAAAGCTTCCAAAATCCGTGTTTCCTTTACAGCTCCAAGCATTCAAGTTGATACTTAGGCCATGTTTGGTTCACGGAATAGACTAAAAACAAAATAGTTATTCCATAAGGATTAACTATTCTTTGTTTTGGTTCAAATTTTGCTATGGAATACCAATTCTATAGAATATAAATTCTATGATTTATAGGTCATATTTGGTTCATGAAATGGAATAAGTATAAAATAAAATTATAATTCTTAAGGAATAAAATAGATATTTCTAGAATAACTATTCCTAAATAATTACTATTTCATGCTTTGGTTCATAATCTATAATTACTATGAGGAATAAGTAGATTTAAGCATAAATGACATTGATACCCTTTTAATGAATTTCATTATTAGTATCAAAATTAAATAGTCATACTATTTTAGCATGTTTTACATAAAAAAAAATTAAATATATAATATATAAAAAATTAGCACGTATATTTTATTTCTCTAAAATAATATAAATGCACAATAAATAAATAAATAATTTTTTAAAATTTTTTAACCATAAAAATACAAACATTTAAAATAAATAAATTTCATATAATTTATGGTTGTCAAACCTGAGTTAAATTAAATTAAAAGAAAAATATTGAAAAATCTGAATTAATTATTCTAAAAAAAGAAAAAAATAAGAACATGAACATTAGGAGAGTTTAAACTAAAGAATAGGTATTCTTTATCCCTTATAATA
Organism: Mallotus japonicus; assembly: GCA_949634005.1. Lineage (NCBI taxonomy): Eukaryota > Viridiplantae > Streptophyta > Magnoliopsida > Malpighiales > Euphorbiaceae > Mallotus > Mallotus japonicus. The sequence goes on from CATIWK010401184.1 coordinate 27,476, forward strand.
AACTATTTTCACTTTTACCTCTCTCTTTATGTTTAAGCTCTCTTTGTATTCATGTTATTGCTTTCTCTTTTTTTATAATAATTTAATTCATATTTTTCAATATTTTTTCTTTTTATTTAATTTAACTCAGATCTGGCAACCATAAATTATATGGAATTTATTTATTTCATATGTTTGTATTTTTATGATTAAAAAATTTTAAAATATTATTTATTTATTATGCATTTATATTATTTTAGAGAAATAAAATATACGAGCTAATTTTTTTTATACATTATATGTTTAATTTTTTTCATGTAAAGCATGCTAAAATTGTATGACTGTTTGATACTATGGAATGAAAATAGAATAGTAATTCTAGGTCATGAACCAAAGTATGAAATAGTAATTATTTAGGAATAGTTATTTTAGGAATACCTATTATATTTTTTAAGAATTACAATTCTATTCCATACTTATTCCATTCCATGAACCAAACATAACCAATGTTGTGATGGAAAGCATATGAAGCATCCATTATACTAAGCCTTTGCTTGGTTTAATTTTATAAAAAAAATTAATAGAATTCTTATTAAAAAAAATAAGTGTGTTTGGTTTTAATAAATATTTTATAAAATTCATTTAAAATAAATTTTACATTTTATTATACTTTATTTGGTAAAAATCTATAATTCAAGACAATTTTTTTTTATCAAAATATCCTTTCAAATATATTATGATTCTTTTAGTTTCACATTACATCTTTAAAAAGTTATTATTTGAGATTTAAGTTAATATTTTTTTGTTAAAAATATTCTATATATTAATATTTTAATTTTGCATAATATTATTTCAAATTTTTATTTTTTACTTATACATTTAAATTTTAATGTCACAGGTATTTCCTATAGTTATTTTATTTCAAAACAAAGTAACTTACTTTATTTGGAAAAATTTATCTAAATTTATGAAAATGTAAAAATTTTATTTTACCTTTTGTGAAATAGTCTTATTTTCGTGAATATAAAAATTAGTATTTCTTTTATTATAAATTGATATATTTTTTTGTTAAATGGTTACTTTGTAAAAAATTAAACTATTTTTATGGAATTAATTGTTATAATTGTAGAATTATTTCTATAAGTGTTAGTGCTACTTTATCAATTGAAAATGTTTTTTTAGATTGGTATTTTTGTAAAGAAGAAATTTTAATTTAGAAAAATTATTTTATTCAGGAAAAATGTGAAAAGAATATTATTTTTTTTAAATAACATTATATTTCCTAAGTGTGAGATTAATATTTTTTATTATAATTTGATATATTTTTGTGAACTATCACTATTTTTCAATAATTTAAAATAATTTTATGTAAAAATAATTAAAAATATTTTTAATTTATATAATGATAAAAACTATAAAAATTAACTTCATAAAAAGTGGTTTATTTTTCTATAGTGCAACAATTTAATATAAAATATATCAAGTTATAATGAAAAAGTAGTATAATTTTTATATTTACAGAAGATGATGTTAGTTTATGAAAAGAAAAAAAGCACAATATTATTTCATATTTTTTGTAAATTTAGATAAATTTTTCTAAATAATGTATATTTCTTTGTTTTGAAATAAAATAAGTATAGAAAATACCAATGTCACAATTTATAAAAGTTAAATTTTTAATTACAAGTTTATAAAAAATTACAATTATATAGAATATGTAAGTAAGTGTGATTTTTAAATGGTCAGATAGCTTCTTAGTGCCACCAATTAGCTGCCAGTGTTGGTGCATTTAGTGTCCACCCAATAACTGGATGATCATCGCATGTTTCACAATTACTTCAAAGCACCCATCTTTCAACAAGAAATCACACGAACCCATCCAATTAAAGGAACAACTGTTGCAAAAGCAATCATCTTTGCTTGCCTATTCCAAACATCTACCATTACAACACCACCAGTGCATTTCAGATTCTCTTATGCAGATATTATCAGCACAAAACAATATTTGAAAAAGAAGAAGGGGTGAAAAGAAAGAAAGAAAAAAGGTACAGATTCAAAATTGTGGAATTTATTTGAAAATTTTTAAAATTTTTTGAGAATTTAGTATAGTAGCAATCAATTCCACAAAATAAAAATTGGAAATGACTTCTATAGGATCTATCGGTACATAAAATTACAATATTTTCAACCTCTAGTATATGTATACTAAATTTTAAAATTTGGCGAAACTAATTTAATTTGACATATTATTTGCAATTTTAACACAATTGCAATTTGGTCAAAAATTAAAAACTAAAAGGCTTAAAACTAAATAAAGAAGAAGATAAATATAGGTTTTACAAAGTAGATAAATTTTTTTTATTTTCATTATATATATATATATATATATATATATTTTAAAAATACTCAGATTCAAGAGTAATCAACTATTATAATTAGTATTTAAATAATATGAATCTAAAACTTATAGAAATAGAGATAAACTACTTCACTTAAAATGTCATTTGAGTATTTTATTTATTATTTTTAATTTTCACCAAATTATAATTCTGCTAAAATTGTAAATAATATGTCAGATTATGTTAGTTTTGCCAAAATTTAAAGTTGGGCATAAATTTGCAAAAGTTGAAAATGTTGTGATTTTTTATACCAATATTCTATTGGATGTGTAAATGAATTTCATAAAATTTTGTATAATTTATTTGAACTAAACACACTTTAAGAATATGGTTGTGAAGTAAATGAATTTCTTTGAAATGTAAATAAATTTTACAAAAATTAATGAAATTTTTTGTTCAGGTGAGTGTATGTAGATTAAATGAAAATTTTATTTTTAATTTTTAATTTTTTAATTTTATAAAATTATTTATTATTTATCAAATTCTAATAAATTATTAATATTTTATTTTATAAAATATTTATTTTAATTAAATACACTTCATGAATAAAAATTCATTTATAAATAAATTTTATTTAGAAATAAAATAATTTTTTTGAATGAAATCCAACCAAATAAAGATTAAGAGCTAAATTTGCCAGCTTTACAAAATACATTGTGGACTGATATTGCAAGTGCTACGCTGTGGAAAAGATCCCCGTTCACCATGCCACTACATTTATAACATGTCTACTGCCCAACCCGTTAAACGCTCATCATAGTGAGAGTATCACAGCGATGATGCTGGGATTTATTTTTGCAGGGCTTTTTTTTTTTTTTTTTTTTTTTTTTTTTTTTTTTTTTAAAGTAACTGTAACATTTGGAGCACAACCAACAATAATTATTGTTGGACATACATACTTTAAATTTAGTGTTACATAGTCATATTCTATTTTTTGCATAAACATACATGCAGTTGAATTTTGCAAAAAAAATTCAGGGCAATGACAATTAAAATTAGTGTTTATTATATTATTACTTATATTTCTATTGATTTAAATTATGTGATAAATTTAAATTAATTGAATAGAATATTTTTAATTTAGGATGATTATGATAAATTTTTCAGAAATTAAAAAAAATTTCCAAAGTAATAATTTAATTTAAAAAAATTATTGAAATCATTTTTTTAAAAATAAATTTATTTATTTATGGAATATATATTAAGAATTACTAAAATATGTTATTATACTCTTTTAAATGTAATATTCAATAAAAAAAATGTACTACAAGATAAAATAATAAAATGATGATATGGTATAAATATTACACTATTTAGAATGTAAACCATTATGGATGTCTTTACAATCAATCAAAACCGGAAAAATAACATTACAAGATAAAACAAAACAAAACAAGTTTCTCAATTTCACCGGATTGAAAAGGCAAAAGTTCCAATTACTAAATAAAAAAAGTAAAGAGACCACATATACGAAAAAACCCATCAAGAAAAGTATGGAACTTGTAGAAGCAAAGTTCTTAAAAGGGAAAAGTATCATTTTTGCTCTTAATGCTTATATGTGGAGCGGATTCGTCCTTAAACAAACTTCAAGCTCAATTATACTAATAAAAAAAAATGTAGTTTTTAAGCCCCTTAGCTAATGGTAACTACATATTATTTGAAAATTCTTAAGAGTGTGTTTGGTATAAATGAATTCCACAAAATTTTGTGAAATTCATTTGGAATTCCAAATATTGTATGTTTGGTTTAAATGAATCACTTATAGAATTTATTTGTAATTTCATGTTTTTAAATTTGTGGAATTCAATATGACTTGATGAAATTCTAATGAATTAGGTGGAATTTACAAATGAATTCCACAATTTTAATGCTATATCTATAAAATGACTAAAATAACCTCATAGTAGTGATAATGCCATTAACAAAAAACTCTCATAAGCATGCTTATGATTCAGAGCTAAAAGAAGTTTTTGTCGTCTAGAAATGTACATGGCTTTTTAAGACCTGATCTGCTGTTAGCTCAGTGCAGCAAGCAACTGCATGTTTTTTTTTTTTTTAAGCAACCAACTGCATGTTGTTTATAATATTGAGAATGATTACTAAATCTTTGTGTTTATTTTTTTTTTTGACACTGGGTCAAAGGAGAAAATTTTGCTTTAAATTGTTCTTTAGTAAAGATACTGAGTCTTTATTAACTTTAATGTAACATTATTGGCCATAAGCTCATTGGAACATTAATTTAAAAAATATAATTAAAAATAAATATTTAAAAAGAAATTAATAAATATTTTAAAAAATTTAAAATATTAATTTGAATGTTAAATAATCACACTTTTAATAATGTAATATGAAATTAAAAAAAAAGGTAAAAACATAATCTATTTAGAAAGGCATTTTTTACCAAAATAAAAATTAACTTGAATTTTAGATTTATACCAAACACAATATAACAAAATGTGAAATTCATTTGAAATGAATTCCACAAACTATTCATTTAAATCAAATACACTTTATTAATAAAAATTCATTTGCAAATGAATTCTATTTGGAATTTGAAATGAATTCCTTGGTAAAATTGAACCAAACAAGGGCTTAGCTAATGGAGCACAGTTTCAACTTTGAAGAGTTGCCACCGTTATGTAGCTATATGATGTGGCATTAGTTGGGACCCATATGAATATAGAAAAATTAAAATGAAAACATTAAAAGTGTGTTTGGTATAAATGAATTCCATAAAATTTTATAGAATTCATTTGCAAATCTAAATGATGTATATTTGGTTTAAATGAATTTTGTATGGAATTCATTTGTAATTTCAAAATTTTAAATTTGTGGAATTGATTATAACAAAATCAAATTCTATCAAAATGGTTGGAATTTCTAAATTAATTCCACAAATTTTAAGTCTATACTTTTAAATGGCTAAAACACCCTTCCTTACTTTTATTTTCAAAAGCATTTTTATATTTAAAATTGTATATTTGACAGAAACATGAATTCAAGATTTATACCAAACACAATATAACAAAATAGGGAATTCATTTCAAATGAATTTTATAAACTATTCATTAAAACCAAACACACTTCATTAATAAAAATTCATTTGCAAATGAATTTCATGTGGAATTCATTTTTAAATGAAATGAATTTCTTGGTGGAATTGAACCAAACAAGGGCTAAATAAGAAATAGTCCTTGTATTTTTTTTTTTAAAACTCAACACACACAGCACAGAAACACCACACGCCACTTAACAAAATTATGGTCTTTTTGTTAAGCGCGAAGCAGTATATATGCTACACACACACGTTAAGCTAGCGATCCAGTGCAGTATAGAATACCACTAACGCAGTACCATACTATATGTAGACACCCTCGGGTCGAGGCCCGCAATGAAAGCCCGATGATGAGAAAGTACAGACTTTGAATGCAAGGAAACCCGAAATCTTCTCTAGAATGGACTCGAGAGCCTAACTACCAAACCCAAGCCCAAAATACCTAAACCTAACCTACAAGCCCAAAACCCTTGCACAAGC